>BGPR01003766.1:27348-81750 GCA_013235015.1 Araneus ventricosus | reverse complement strand
TGACTGAAAAATTTAAATAGCTAGAAGGATTGAAGCCTTATACACAGTTTTTTCAGGAAAATTATAGATCTGTATCAAATTTTATCCAATCCGTAAACGGGTTGACCGTCTTTTGGCTTGCAATGCATGTGAACGCGATAAATTTTAAATGCAATCACTTAGATAAATGAAATTTTGTATTTGTTCTAACCATACTTGTAGATTTGTATCAAATTTTGGTTTGAACTTGTCGAAAATAACGTGCCCGAAATGCATACTCAGTCTTCAAACTACGAAGCATAAAACTGTGTCATGCAGGGTCGGCTGGACGGGGTTTCAACCGGTGCGAACTCACAAGGCCCCTTTTTTCTGAGGGCCAGCTCCGTTGACTGATTTTGCAAAAAGGAAATGAATTGCATTGATTTATTCAACGAAATCAAAAATTTCTTCAATATTACAAATCTTTGAATTTTTATTGAAAAATAATTTATTTGAATTCTATCCAAATTTTGCTGTTCTAAAATTATATTGACTTTACCAATTACCGTCGCTGCAGAAAGATTTTTCTCAAATTAAAAAGGAATAAAACATTATTTGAGATCTAATAGTAGTGAAGAAGGATTGATTTTCTTAGCCATTTTATCTATCAAATCCTTTTTAACCAAAAAACCAAGTCGTAGTGATATTATCAGCGAATTTGCTATAAAACATGAGAAAAAATGAAACAAAAGCCAATATTGGAAACCTATTCTAATAAATCACATAACAAATTGCATTTATGAAGCCATTATTTTTATTTGAATCATTAACGATTTTTTGTGTATTGTCACGCAATTGAAATATTAAATTTATAAAAATAATTTAATTATTTGCCATTTTCTTATTTTCCTTTAGTTTTAACTATAACAAATTGTGCAATGCAATAAATAGCAAAAAGGAATAAATTATTTTGTTGTACGAAATTTGTTTCAAGTCAGCTTTGCACCAGGACCCGCTTCTGATCGGGCCAGCTCTGATGTCATGATTTGCGGAGGTCGGGGCCGTCTTTTTTCAACCTCCGATGGACCATAAGCAAAAGGCGAAGAGTTGAGAACAAAATGAATTTATTGCCAAAAGTTATGTTCAAACACGGATACTTTTCAACATAATCGCCGATAAGATTCAGGCTTTTATCTTATCGGTGGACCAGGTTTCCGATCTCCACTTCGAAGAACGTTCCCGCCAAAGATGTAATATGGGTCTTAACGTTACTTTGAATCTCCCCATTTTTACTTTCGTATACAAAATATACAAAGAGAAAGTATTGTAAACGTCAAAAAATTCGAACTCGAGATTTTGACGAAGCTCCACGTTTTAGACCTCCCTGAGTCCGAAAAACACAATTTTGGAATTATGTCTGTCTGTGAACACGATAACTCGAAAACTATTGGAGCTACGGAGATGAAATTTGGTATGTGGTCTTTAAACATAATTTGTAGGTTTCTATTGAATTTCGGACAAAATCCGTCAACGGGAAGTCTTGTCTGTTTGTATGTCCGCGGTCATGTGAACACTGTAACTCAAAAACTTGAATAGCTAGATGGATAAAATTTGGTACACAGTTTTATCGTCATGAATGTTGGTCCGTATAAAAGTTTGGGCCAAATCCGTCAACGGGTTCACTGTCTGTCGGTCTGTATAATTTACTTTGGAAACGAATTCGTTATCTCCACGCTCATACGTACTAGAAGCAATCTTCTGTGCACGTGAAAGCTATGCAGCGAATTACATCCGTTTGGCCTTGAGCCGGCAAGAGCGGAAAATCGGTACGCATCTCTTTGAATTTGATTCTTTACCTAGATATTTTTCAACCACTGTAATGAAAAACCTTCTGATAGTCATTGGATTCTGGGTAACAGTAGGTTCGAATTTTTTTAGCCACGCGGGGGAAGGGGAAACGGCACCTTTTGGGGGAAGTATACGAGAAAGTTCAGGGGAGAACACTCCCGCTAGTTCTGGAAGCTTTGGCCTCCTAGTTAGTTCTTCAGTTCAGGGATGAGATGAAAATCACTCGTCGCAAAGTCGGGGCTATATGCCGGGAGATCAGACACGTCCTATTTAAACTGCTCCAGAAGGTGCTGGGTTACAACAGCATTGTGAGAGCAGGCATTGTCATGAATGAGGTCAACTCCAGAAGTCAGGATGCTCTTCGCAGTCGCCGTAAGGTCTGACAAGAAACAGCTGCATTGATCACTTTCCACAAACCAACCTTCTGCTTGTAAAAAGCGAATAGAACTATGCAACTCGCACTTGACGGGAGCATCAAGTCTACAAGTCATGTTTACGTGCCGGCAAATCAGCTGAAACTGGCCAGCTGGTGTCGGCAGTGGTTTATGTTATGGCTAGAGACATGCGCAGTCGCCCACCACGCATCCCCACCTCCTGTCACTTGTCTGCCTACTTAGCGGCTCGGAGGTCGAAGAAAAACGGCCCTCGTAGGATTTGGTATTTTTCTCTGAGCACAAGGAGAAATTATTGCAATCCTCAAAAAATTCATCCTCGAAATTTTGATGAACCTCATTTCAGAAACACTCACTTCTGGAATTATATCTGTGGACAAGATAGCTCGAAACGCAAAAGACAGATGGATTTGATATCCGGTATTTACACCAAAATTGTAGATTTCTATTTTATTTTGGAGGAAATCCGTCGGCGGGAAGATCTGTGTTTCCGTTGCATGCGAATGAGATAAGTCAAAAATGCAAAGAGTTATTTATATAAAGTTTAGTAAATAGTTTTTATTTGTAGAATGTATCAAATTTTGGATCAAATCCTTCAAAGGTTTGATTGTGTGCCGATCAACGGTTTTATGCCTGTGCTATATCACAAACACACAATAAGTTAGATGGAAAAATTTTAGTATTTGATTTGTACACTACATTTGTAGATGTGTGTCTAATGTTGAAATTAAATCTATTGAGGGGTTGATTGCTAGCTTATTCGTCTCTGTGTGTATATATGATACAGTATCACTATATCACACATATCGCGATAAAAGTGAAATTTAATGTATTGTTATAAATCTGCAAAACCGTTTTCCTGCCATGCAAGTCTTGTGGATGGAAAGAGTGTTTTACAGATACTCGTATTGGATGGAAGCTGCGATCTTGGCAACCATTTTTGCGACTTGGCAACAAATTTGGCTACAAAATGAAGATTCTCGAATAGGCTAGAATTTTAGTTGCATATCTATTAAGAACAGAGATATAGAGAATGTACTAGATGATTCTATGAGACGTCACATCCTGTCGTAAAATGTATAAAAACCCTGAGGTACCGAGATGAGTGTTCGTCTTTGGAACATGTGTGAATGTGTTTGAAGGTTTTGAATCTCTGTGGAGCCTTGTTCGCCTTGCGAGTTGGTCAACTGTTAGACGTTAAGAGCTATTTTTCGTGCTATTGCTGTTATTATTACTGATTTCCTGTCTGCGTGTGTTGCTAATTTGTGCAAGTGCTGTTTTTCCCGTTGCCTGTGCTTCGTGTTTTCCGGAATAATGGAGAATAAAGCGCCATTCCCCGCCATCCTGCTTGCTGGACTGCCTTCACCCATGCACCCACCGGGCGATTTCAAAAAAATATGGTCTGGAGATCAAAATAACAGATCCTTATGAAATTTTGGATACAGTCGGTCAAAGGAAAGAGGTTCAAAATGCATACTCTATTAGTTACACTCTCCTTATATATATATATTTATTTATATATCTTGTTCAAATTTTCAATCGTTAATAAAATACTTTTTATTCATCCACTCAAGTTCAAATACATTTTTTTAAACTTGTAGTGGATGACACTTGATGTTAATACAGTTTTTTTCAAATATTAATTCATTAATTAAATTGAATTAATTAATTTTAGTTTTATATGGGAGAAAGCATATGTCGCCTTGAGTCGTTTGGTTCGAATTTTTCTCAATAGATGGAGCTAGGTTTGCCAGCTTCTAGACCTAATATATCCTTTGTTTTCTGGTATATTCACGAAGACGTCATTATTTTATGTATTTTTGTCAGAGGGTAATGTTGATTACTTTCTTTATTCTCTCTATTGGATATGTTAAAAAAGATTTTATGAAGTTTTTCATTCAATTCCTACTATTAGTTCACACTCTCCCTATATATATTTATATATCTTTTTCAAATTTTCAATCGTTACTAAAATACTTTTTATTCATCCACTCAAGTTCAAATACATTTTGTTAAACTTGTAGTGGATGACACTTGATGTTAATATAGTTTTTTCAAATATTAATTCATTAATTAAATTTAAATGATTAATTTTAGTTTTATATGGAAGAAAATAATTTCTCATATATCAGATATTTAGCAGGATATAAATTTAGGAATAAATACCGCCAGTGACGAAGCGCTGACCTAAGTAGGAATTGACTTTAAAATTTTTTATTATATTACTTGTTTGCTTCTTAATTCTTATAAAGAAAAGGACTAATATAAAGGCATGCTCAATGCTTTTAACAACTGAACTAAAAAGAATTCCTACAACTAATTTTAATGACGAATTAATGTACTTCTAAGCACCTATTAGCATGCACCTATCTTTCAGTGACTGTAAACGAATGCTGATTGATTTAATTCCATCCGACTAAAGAATTTCATTTAATTTTCCGACTCCACTCCTCGAGCAAATTTAATTTCGGGCAACTACTCGAATGTGGGTGGGAAAATTTTTATTTACGTTGTCAAACGCATGCAGGCTTTTCTTTGATTTCTCTCAGGGAATTCTTTTCGCTTCGGGTTCGGATTGCATTAAAAATGCCATTAAAGATGAGATGTGAAAGTAAATTAGTGGCGCCCAAAGGAAATCCCGAAAGATATTTATTGGAACAGCGGAGCGGTGAAGGTCCGTCTTTCGTCTGGAATGTCACGTCAAGGAACGGAAAGTAAGAATGAAGCAATATGCGTCTAGTTATGAGTTAATTTCCAGCGCTAATTGCAGAAATATACGTTTTTATATATATATTTGTAATAAAACCTTTAAATTAATTCCTGTACAGTTTAGTCTCAGACTTAACCTTTCTGCCCTAATGGGCATATACGTCCGGAGATTAGTCTTCATACCCTATTGTTAAATAAATCCCACTTTCACATTGGTTTTTATGTTTCCAGTGTTCTTAAGGAATTGGGGAATAAAATTATGATTAAAGAAACTTGAAAACTCTCTCAGATTGCAAATGGAGGACTTATGTTTCGAGCACGCACATTACTCAAGTTTCAGTTGGTCTATTTTTTTTAATTTTACAGTAAGTACAACTATATTTATGCCTTAGGTCTTATTAAGTAATAATTTAGCGTTTTTAATATCAGATTTAAGAAATGTTGAATAAATTCATTATGTGGAATATATTGTCCCAATCGTATTTAACAGGGGGACAATGTATCCCATCCGTGATCAAATTACTACAAGATTATTCTTACGAAGTTGTAAAGTTGCTTTCCTGACATGCTCATATTATGGCAGGAAAGAGAGTTTTACAGTTGTTTTACTGGAATAGTCCCAGTCGACAATACGATTGGGACATATTGTTCTAGGAGATTTCCAGGAAACGGGAAAAGTGAAAACATTTAAACTCATAGTATACTTCTTTTAGTATATAAACATTAAACTTTACTACTTTTCGTAGTTAAATTATGATGCAAAAGTCGAGTCGAAAGGGTTGAGCCCCGATCATTCTGATCTCTATCAACCGAGCCGGTGCCACACAATCTGTGTATTTCATTCTTTTTACTTTCTCGTATATGAAGAGAAAGTATTGTAATCGTCAAAAAATTCGAACTCGAGATTTTGACGGATCTCCACGTTTTAGACCTCCCTGAGTCCGAAAAACACAATTTGGGAATCGTGTCTCTGTCTGTCTGTGAACACGATAACTCGAAAACTATTAGAGCTACGGGAATGAAATTTGGTATGTGAACTTGACACATAATTTGTAGGTTTTTGTCAAATTTTGGACAAAATCCGTCAAAGGGAAGTCTGTCTGTCTGTCCGCGGTCATGCGGACGCTATAACTCAAAAACTTGAATAGCTAGATGGATAAAATTTTGTACACAGTTTTATCGTCATGAATGTAGATCGCATAAAATTTTGGGCCAAATCCGTCAAAGGGTTGACTGTCTGTCGGTCTGTATAATTTACTTTTGAAGAGAATCCGTCATCTCCACGCGCATGCGTACTGGAAGCAATCTTCTCTGCACGCGAAAGGAACGGAATTTCTTCCTTACGGAGTAGCGAATTACGTCAGTTTGTCCTTGAGCCGGTAAGAGTGGAAGTGTGTGATACATGCATTTTACGGTACGCATCTCTTTGAATTTGATTCTTTACCTAGATATTTTTCAATCACTGTAATGAAAAACCTTCTGATAGTCATTGGATTCTGGGTAACAGTAGGTTCGAATTTTTTTAGCCACGCGAGGGAAGGGGAAACGGCACCTTTTGGGGGAAGTGTACGAGAAAGTTTAGGGGAGAACACTCCCGCTGGTTTTTATTGAAGTCAACGAATGTTTCAGAAAAGAGTGTCAAATTTGGAATTGGCGCCAATTTTGACGTTGTGAAGTCTTATAAAAGATCGCAATCTTGAGGTGATATCGAAAGGTTATTCAGAGGCGAAAATAATAATAAAAACACAGTTCCATTCTGAAGTACTTCAATTGTGATGTGAGTCAATTCCACGCATTTCTATGAAAATACGGCACTGTCAATACGTCGGAAGGTTTCGCGTTGTTGGGCGGGAGAAAGTGTTATTTTCAGAACACCTTTCAAGAATCACCGGGAAGGAATCATTCGCGAATCCTTTTATCAAAACTGTTTCGAAAAATGCAGGTAAGAAGCTTGATAACTAACTTATAAAGGAATTTGTTAAAATATGAATGTTTTTTAAATACAATTATAAAAAATGGAATAAAATCAAGCATCAAAAATACAAATGTCAAGTCATTTGCTAATCTGAGCCCTTAACATTTATACAGTAGAATCCCGGTTAATCGAACTAAAGGGGCTGGAGCCATTTAGGATAATGATTTTTTCGGTTAAACAAAGAACATCTATTACTATTTTGTATATAATTAAAGTATGTCATTCTGAAATGTTTCGAATGTAAAACGAATTCAAAACTCTTTTTGTAGGGTGCACTCATGTTCTTTATGAAAGTTAACGCTCCGTCGGGTACAATATTCCCACCGGCGAGTTCGGGCGCAATACGCCTGACAGGCACAGTTAAACAATCTCGTAATTAATTTTGTTAATACCCATTTCATTTTAATTTTAACATTCTAAACTTAATCACTGACATCGTAGCAAAAAAAGACTTGCCTTCGCGATTATTTCCGTGCAATAATACAGTAAGTGTGTTTTGGATTTGAGATTTCGGATAACCCGGGTTTAACCGGGATTTAACTTTAATGAAAACTTCTTTGCGCGAAGGATAGTAGGGGGGAGGGTCTGAGAGTAGGGGGTGCTCAAAAATAAAAAGATTTATCATGGCGTACAGGAAGAAATAAAGGTTGCGAACCGCTGATATAGAGTGTGATGTTTCCTTCCCGCGGGAAAAAGAGTCCAGTCCTTTCATGTCAGCCGCAGACCGTCGGACAGCTGCACCTGGTGATCGTTAACGAGACGTGTGCAAAAGTAATGGCTTCACACAGAGGGCCGCCACAATGCCGAGGAATCAATATAGCATTAGCGGTACCCTTTCGTGTCACACCTGTATAGCCCCGGTGGTGGCAAAACCCAAGAACCTTCCCCATGGTTAGATTTGACCACTGGGAAGATGGAAGGTTAGTCGTTGGTCACCCGGGAGTACGATTAGCCTGTGGAGTGAAAGGAACGCTGAGCCCCACCCTTTGAGGTTAGTGAACAAAACGGAATGTTGGATGGAGAACAAGAAGGCGGTGAAGAACCCGAATTAGGAGCTTCAGGCTCCGGAGCACCGAAAAGCGGCCACAATGCAGAGGAATCAATATCTGTCAGAGAGCGCATTTGGGGTCGGCGTTGAGGAGATTTGCGGTACTCTTTCATGTCACACCTGTATAGCTCCTGTGGTGGCAAAACCCAAGTACCTTCCCCACGGTCGGATTTGACCACTGGGAACATGGAAGGTTAGTCGTTGGTCGCCCGGGAGTACGATTGTCCAGTGGAGTGAAAGGAAGGCGGAGCTCCACCCCTTGAGGTAGGGGATAAAAACGGAATGTTGAGAGGAAAGAATAAAAGCGCGGTGAGGAACTGAATTAGGAGTCTCGAACTTGGTTTTCAGACTCCGGAGCGCCGAAAAGAGCTGTGTGATCAGCTCGGATTTAAAGTCCCGAATTAATTCGGACTTTGTAAGCAACACCGAGAAATCGGCAATTTCCCGAACTCTCGGCTCATCAAATTGCGAGCACTCCTGTAGTCTCGTGGTTAGGTATCACGTTGATAGGTGGAAGCTATCCATCCTGTGATGAATTTCTTTTTGGTGGACTATTATTACATTGAACTGTAACTTCTAGACTATGATCCTAGGGATTGAAACTTGTAAATAATCCATAAATCTAGACTTTTATGCAAGAATTGTTTTCTTATTTATTGCTGTATCAATAAAGGTACTTAGGTTAATCTAAGCTTTGCATTAATTTGGTCACACCTAGGCCAAGACACTACAAGAGTATCTATTACTTACAAATAATGGACAGCGAGAAAATTCTTTTTCTCCGCTCGTTTTAAGCACGTACATCATTTTTCTTCAGAAGGAGCGACCAAACTTCTATTTTACTTCTTTCTACAAAGATCTGGTTTTGAAGAGTTTAATTAAGTACTAAACAATTCGTACTAATCCAGTAGAAGTTTTCATTGTTTAATTTGTTCTGTGATTTCCGTCCTATTGTTTGTTTTTCTGCTGAATTATTTGGTTTGCGTCTATACAAATAATTATCGCGCTGGGGAATTTTTCTCTTAGCTGCCAGCATATTTTTTTATCTTTACGCATCTTTGTATTTCCTGTGTTATTCTGTTACTGAAATAGTCTTTCTGCGACAAGCATCTGGTGAATAATTAGTATTCTCTTCAGGGCATGTATAATTTTAAAAAAATTGAATGCCAGAATTAAACTGACTGGCATGCAAATTTCGAAAAGATTAACAAAATTGAAATTAATTCCTTCACTTAAAAAAAAATACATCGACATACATCTTCAACAAAAAAAATACATCTTTGCATTTCATGATAAAAAAAAAAGTAGACACAGTTTAAAGGGAGTTTTCATCCAACAGATATAAAAGTTCAGTTTGAAATAACTTGGCCTTTGTCGTAACTAAAAAGTTATGAAATAAGAAATATAATTCTCTGAGACAAGTCGCATATTTCTCTCTTTTGGAGCAGTTATACAATTTTTATTAGCGTAGAATATAGTTACAGATAAGTTTCAAAAACTTCAAATCGATATACAGAGTATACTACGATCGTGATAAAAACTTCGAGGGGCGGTCAGGCATATGATAAGCTTCCAAAATCACATAGGAATATGGGTACGTAAACGCCATCTGGAGGTAGCAGATTTCATTTTAAATAATATAACGCAGGCTACAATTGCGGGCTCTTTTTGAAATATTCGCATTTTTTAAAAATATCTCCTCGAACTTCGCATCTAAATAATAGGTTTTAACTCGCAATTTGCATTGAAGATTCGGTCACGGGGGCATTTAGGGACCGACCAGAAATTGAATAAGTTGAGAAGAGATTTTGGCTCACCACGCTTCACTGAAGAGAAGAGTGATAATGGTTTCGAACTTTCATCAATTCTTTTGTGTAATGAGCGCAACATTACACGCATTTTCGTGAAAATAGCATGAATAATTGGGAAGGTATAAAGGTTTCTTTAAAAAATCCCAAATTTTTCCGAATGTGTTTTGCTTATAACTTGCAGAGTTTTCAACCAAATTGTATGATACTTACAGAATACGTGGCAATACGTCAGAGAAGCATTGTATTAAAAGAATTGTATCTAAATACTTTGATCATTAGAGAAAATATAAATATTGTAGTAAATCATTTTTTGCTGTATAGGGCAAAAGGTAGCGTTATTTTTCTTTCGCAACTTCAAAGCCAAATATATAGCGCAACTTATATAAAAATTTCTGTTCAATACCGTTAAGATTCAGAAAGATATCGGCATTTTGGCGAGCGCTGTTTTATTTTAAATGCTATCTGCTGCCTCCAGATGGCGCTTGCGTGTCCATGTTCCAATGTGATTTTGGATGACTATCGTATGTCCGATCACCCCTCGAAGTATAATCACTCTGTATAAAGCATATATGCTTAAGCAATGTACTAAATTTGGAACGCTGTTGCAAAGGTAACACATTATTAAGGAAAGCATATTAGAGACGGTTGCAATGTTTCATTTTTTTTTACTTGTTGACTAGTTATTAAATTATTGATGATTATTGTTTATTATTTTTATTCAGTTACAAGCAAAATTGATAAAAGGTTATTTCCTTTCAGCTTGAAAGGGCTTTTGAAATGTCAAGCATTATTGAACTAATGTGAACTTATGCCGAGATTTTTCTCTTAAGTTTTTCTTTTCTTTTCATTTTCTTTTCTTTTATGTTATGCTTTTTTAGGTTGTGTTTTTTGGTTTGTTGTTGGTATGTTTTTTGTTTTACAGTTGTTAATTATGGTATATTTATCCACTGAACTCTACATGCAAATTTTTGTTCTTTCCTCCAAATTGCGGAGGTTGTAATATAATATAACCGTTCGTTTTTTGAACAAAAAAGCGGCTTCGTCTTCTCAACATCTTAGGTCAAGCAGGCTGACGCGAATACTGGAATTGGAAACAAGATTGATTAATGAAAATTTTTAGAAACATTGTACTTTTTAGCAGTTTGTATTTATTATGTGCGTAAAATTTAACACGCATAAAAACATATGATAAAATAAAAAAAGGTTTCGGAGAAAGAATATCATTGAGATCGCTTACTCCTCAAGATATAGGAGGAAAACCCTAGTGTCTATATATCGGATTGTGATGTTTTCCCTTCCCGCAAGCTCCCAGGAGAAAAGAGTCCAGTTCCTTTCATGTCCGCCGCAGACCGCAGGACAGCTGTACCTGGTGGTCATTAAAGAGACGTTCGCGAGAGTAATAGCTTATTGCAGAAAGCGGCCACAGTGCAGAGGAATCAATATCTGTCAGAGAGCGCATTTGGGGTCGGCGTTGAGGAGATTAGCGGTACTCTCTCATGTCACACCCGTATAGCTCCTGTGGTGGCAAAACCCAAGAACCTTCCCCACGGTCGGATTTGACCACTGGGAACATGGAAGGTTAGTCGTTGGTCGCCCGGGAGTACGATTGTCCAGTGGAGTGAAAGGAAGGCGGAGCTCCACCTCTTGAGGTAGGGGATAAAAACGAAATGTTAAGAGGAAAGAATAAAATCGCGGTGAGGAACTGAATTAGGAGTCTCGAACTTGGTTTTCAGACTCCGGAGCGCCGAAAAGAACTGTGTGATCAGCTCGGATTTAAAGTCCCGAATTCATTCGGACTTGGGCAACAAACACCGAGAAATTGGCAATATTCCGGCTCATCAGATTGCGAGCACTCCTTGTAGTCTCGTGTTTAGTCTATCACGCTGATAGGTCGAAGCTATCCATCCTGTGATGAATTACTTCTTTTGTGGACTACGGCTCCATTGAACTTTAACGTCCTAGGACTCTGATCCCAATGATCGAACCTTGTATATACATATTTAATCAAGATTGCTATGCAAGCATTGTTCTCTAAATTAAAGCTGTGTAAATAAAAGTACTTAGGTCAACCTAAGCTTTGCACATAGGCCACACATAGGCCAAGGTTGGCCGCACGCCATAATTTGGCCATAATTTAATTTAAGGCCATAATTTGGTCGCACATAGGCCAAGACACCACAGGATCCATATAGAATGTTCTATATCTGTAATGCAAAACATCTGATTGGATATTGCTTTTTATGCGATCAAAGCGTCTTTTCCTTTATGTATTTCATCACATCTCTTTTGTTAACTTGACTCTTAATGTTTTCAGTGGATAAATTTTCATTGTTTTTATAATTTAATATTTGGCGTAATTTCTTAAGTTCATTTTTTTGCTATTACTCCTAATCATCATTTTTTGCGTACATACTCATTTACTATTACTCAAACCCTGCTACTCTAGCAATTTCTCATATAGCACAACTGAATTACCGTGGTGATTTAGTTAGATAATTACCACAACCCTGCTAACATTAAAACAATATTTTTTACCCGCAGCATATATCTTTACAGCCCTATCGATCCTTTTAAAGAACATTTTCTAAATCCTTTCTAATGCTAATTGCCGAAGGTAGAGTTTTGTCAAAGATAAGAAAGAGGGTATTTTTAATGTTTTCCTGTCGAGAAAAAACTCTGCTTCGGTATCGATTACTCACGTGTGAATTTTCTGGGATCATTAAATCGGAAACACTTTGAATAGAGATAGAGTTTCCATTCTGCGTTAAAATTGCAGTCGAAGTTCCACTCTCAAAGTCATTACTTTGAAGAGTATAAGCAACATCTGTGTAACGGCCTTTGGTATTATACTTCCTGGAGATGCTTGTTTGCTGTTATTTCGGATAAACTACTTCAGATGCAATTAATAATAGCATGAAAATATAAACCGAGCGATCTTTGATGCCATAAAACTGCCCCCATACTGTTAATTGCGTCTTGGTCTGGATACAGTGTATTGGTACTCTTTAGTGATGCGTTTTCAAGCAATCTAATCGACTTTCAGCCGCTGTGAAGATAGTTTCACTATCCGACATATTTTGGTTAAATGTTTATCTCTTGCTTGCTTCTTTCAACATGTTTATTCTGAAATTTGTTGTTAATTACACAGACATCTGACTTTTTCTTAGTTTCGCGATCTCAGTATTTGATCTTAGGATAATTTGAGATAAAGCAGCCAAGGAGCGAGCATACATCTCAAACAGCTTCATCATCATCATACACAGACATCACATTCATTTTAATTTTTTCTTTATTTAAAAATAGGCTGGTTTTATCAAAGAAATATAACGCGTTGACAAGGTATTTTATATTATTGTCGTAACTCTGATTCTTTAATTACATGTGACACTTGGATCACATTATAATTTTTAAATTCTTTAAATGAATGTAATTTTTTACTCCTTATTTCCCGACGGTTCTTAAAAGTACTACTTGCATCACGCTTATATTTTCGTAATGTGATCGTTTTCGTGACGGTATTCACATAAACATGAGGAATGTAGTTCCGACAACTAGCAGTAGATGGCAGGTGAAGACAAAAATTAAATTTTTAAATTATTAATCAAATTATTTTGCTTAGTTTTAAAAAAAAGTTTTTTCGTCTTTTCTGGGGTTATTCTGCTTTATAACGTATTTAATGATGCGAAAATAAAAGTAAAAAGTTGCTGTTAAGTTAAGTTGGTAAATAAAGGTTAATAAACGTAGTTTTAAAGCTCACATCTGATTTCGGCGCACTTTTTCCAAAGATTTGCTCTTCCGCTAAGTTAATATTCACAGACAAACTTACTTACTTTAATGACACGTGCTACTTTGATTGAAATTATCCGCTTTTGAAACCCCATATTGCTAAAATCTAATTGAAATGAAGTGTCTGTCAGTGCATTCAACATCCACATTGTAAATGGAATGATAAATTGAATTGTTGAAACGATTTATTGAAACGTAATCGGGGTTCAAAAAATGAATTTTATTTTGCATTTAAACTTATTACGCTTTCATCTTTATTAAATTTATTGCAAAGATTACTATTACTTTTAAATTCGAACATATTTTTGAAACTGTTCGAAGGATTGAAAACGAGTCGCAAAATTGAAATCAATAATAATAAATCGATATGAGAATACTGTGGCATGGCTGCTATGGTTACACGATATTTATTAATACAGCTACAAACAAGGCTGATGAATGAAGGTCAAAAACATTAAACTTTTATACGCTTTATAGGACATAAGACAGACATTATATATGATATATTTTATACGAGAAAAAAAAACAGTTGATAAAATTAGTTAGGTACTGCAGAACAGACAATCAATGAAATCATGATCTTAAATAACGCGGAAAAAAAAAGATCTATGGATACACACACTAAGAATATTATACATATACTACACATAAGAATATTATTTGTCCGCTTTTTAGTACTTTTAATAGCAAGGCAAGGTTTTAATAGAATAAAACTGTCTCTTCGATTCCTAATTTTGTCAATTCTTAGTATTTACCTTGGGATTACTGGTGAATAAAATCTCAAAATTTACTTTAAAATGGCGACCCTACAGAAATGCCTTTTCTACTTTTCGAGTCACTGTAAGATAAAAGCTGCCTTCACTGTTAACCCGTGGGATTACCTACTCTTGACGGACATTATTATCAACAAATGCACATGGTATGGTACAAAAGTAAAGGGAAGAAATCTATCTGCGAGCTGATTCAATTCCATGCAGATTAATTAGGGTAAGGTGTAAAATCTTAATGATTTAAATAAAGTAAGCTTGTTAGGAAAATGTTAAGTTAATTTATGTCCCTAATTTTATTATCTTTCTTTTAATGTTATCGATGATGCTAATAACATGTCAAGCTTGAAACCTATTTTATTTAAACAGTACAATTCCCTAAGCGACCACCCCTGTATAGCATCCATCCCTCCCTACGGTCACTTTTGCTTGCCACGGAATATTTGGCCCTTAGACATAGAGTTAAAATAACCCCTAGGAGGGGCCACTTGAAATCCTCTGATAGGGGTGGTTGCCCATTCAACTTCAATGAAATATATTCCTTTCGCCCCTCTGACTACGGAGATTTTATTAAGAGAAAACGAGGAAAGAAAGAACAAAAAGAAACTATACACTGAAAAACAACACCGGATATCAGATCGAAATTAATCATCCCTTTCATAATATAAGGAGAAAGGCGAACTTCGACCTCTACAGGGGTCAGGCATGCGAAAGTTTATTTATGCCTTTCAGGGGCTGATTCGGACTCTGACAAAAAGAAGCTGCTAGTATGGGTTGCGATCATCAGAGAATGAATTTTTCAGTCCAAAAGACTGAAAATTTAGACTAGGAAATTTAGATGTTATTATTCTCCATTCCTCCACAACTACCGACGACACTATTAGGGATTTGTTTTTCAAAATTATAAAACGTGACCTCCGAAAAAGCTGAAAGATCCAATCAAACACAAATTGCATCTTTTTCACAAAAAACCCCCAGAAATTTACGAAAATACATTTTTAAGAGGATTCTTTAACTTTTCTGTATCAGAATTAAAGAATTAGGACTTAGTTTAGGTGGGATCACCCTTCTTACAGTCCAGACCTTTCACCTCGTGACTTCCATGTTTTTGGTCCTATGAAAGAAGAACTTTCAAAGTGACGATGCCACTCGGATGACGAGGTGAAAGCAGCAACTCAAGAATGGTTATCGGACGTTGGACGGGATTTCTTTGCAGAAGGCATTGAAAAACATGTGCCACGCATCGACAAATGTTTAAATAACGGAGGTAATTACGTCGAAAAGTAGATTTTGCATGGAACTTTAGGATACAAATAAAGCTACTGTAAAATTTCGGTCCTGTTTCGTTTTCTTCAGCAGTGCAACTAACTTTTTGACTGACCCTCATGCTTATTTTGTGCTTCCAGACATGAAACCCCTTTAGAGTAGCGACCTCTCTCAGCGGCCAATTTTCTTTGGTGGTGGGCGCTGCAGAGAGGTTACACTGTGGTTATATTACTGACATGAATAATTTTTTTGTAATTTACTCCACAAGGTATTGTTCATATCTTTTCTGCAATAACAATCTCTCATTTATTACGTCTTAATTAAAGTAAGCATTTAGTGAAACGAACTTTTATCACAAATCCATTATCATTAAACTAATCTCTTTTATGCGCAACACTTACAGGGTCTCTAAAGCTCTGATTTCCTGGAATCCTTAAACAGTAAAATACTTGGAATGGGATTAAGTTTTTCTTCACACGTTAAAAGTTGAGTCGGATT
Organism: Araneus ventricosus; assembly: GCA_013235015.1. NCBI lineage: Eukaryota > Metazoa > Arthropoda > Arachnida > Araneae > Araneidae > Araneus > Araneus ventricosus. The sequence goes on along the minus strand of BGPR01003766.1, from coordinate 65,692 downwards.
TGCACTCAAAAGGCCATTACTTGGAAAAGAGGAAACATTAGCAGCGTAACGGTTCTTACTGCAACACTTACTGAAGATCCACGCTTCCTGCAATTTCGGGGAAAAGCACTTTGGGAGTAGTTATAATATCTTGAAAAATAGAAAGTGGATGGATTTTGATGCATTTAAAGAACCTCCTTAGAATTAATTAGATATTCAGCTAGCATGTTGCTTATTGGTGTTTTTTTCCGTTAAAATAATCACTTTTTTAAAACATTATTTGCTATACTTTAATTGATGTTAGGCTTTTTTTGGTGTATCGATCTGTCGCTTTATGGAATATCTATTTTAATATAAATTTCTAATGATAATTACGGAAGTGAAATCCATCTACTGAATGTAGGAAAGAATGTGCTCCAGTCTAGAAGCAACTCTGCTTCGCTGTTGATAGCTAACGTGAAGATTCTTTAAAACGATTGAACCCTTCATAGGAGGGCTAGCATATGGCTCAATTTGAAAGGGGCGGCGCATACAGTGCGCCAGGTCGTCTTTTCCACCCTCTACTTCATATTTCTAACCATTTTTCTTAGTTTATTACTTTTTACTGTTCACGAATAATAATAGAAAGAAATGGAGAAAAATAATGACAGATGAAATAGAAAAATAAGAAAATTTATTCGGCATATGTTGAATAAATGAGCATTCGCCACGAAAGGCTCCAGTTTTTCGTCGATCGTGAGTTGGTCACTAGATGTATAAAAATTTTGGCAGTTTTCATTGAAAGAATCTAAAAATCCTCTCACTCTAACTAATTTATTAGTTTTTCTGCGCATGTCCGTTGTGTCCTTATCTTCGAATCTGATGGCAGCGCACAAGTTTCTGGCGTACTGAGTTCGCCGATGTGACGCGAGCGAAAAAAGAAAAAAAAATGCTTAGATTCGAAGACAGAAGTCAGACTGAACGAAGCGGCTCGACGCATCGTACTCGAGGGGTGTTCCTATTAGGTTAGAGGGAGGAAGAGGGCTCAGGGCGGAACAGTCACAAATTCACAGCAAGAAATAACTAATAGAAATTTAATGCACAAATAATTGGTTAATTATCGTAACCAATGCCCAATTAATCAGCAATATTAATATAGGAGGAGATATCTGCTAGTGAAATTGAGAAAAATATTGTTTTGAAGATTCCATAAAATGTATAATATATTATGGGTTAAAGACCAAAAAAAGTTGAAAATGTTTACAATTTTAAAATACAGTCGACGTTCGTTAGAACGACCACACATTATGAAGACCATTCCATTATAACGACCAGTGATAAAATCCTCAACTGTGTTTCCCTATGCACTATGTTATTTTACTTCCGGTATAACAACCGTCCAGTGTCGTCTAATCCCAATACAACGTTCGAATTCACGTTGGTCACTCTTCCCGATATTTTTCTAAAAAGAACATGTTTCTAAACGTAAATGACCTTTACTACTACACTATAAAAAAAAATTTCCGTTTATTTCCGGGACTTTTTCCGTATATTTGACGGTTTAAAGCTGTTTTGCTGACAAAACGGTTTTTCATCGTTTTCCGCTCCAGCCATAAACGGTTTAAAACCGTCAGTTCAAATTCTATTTTTCGTCATACGGTATTGCTTTCCGTTCGATAACTTTCCCTTTTCTTAAATGCAATTTTATTGCAGTCATTTCATGTTTTTAATAGGGTTCCATCTCCGCTATAGTGGAATAAGTGAATGTATTGACTTTAATTATGGATGAACAAAAAAAAAAAAAAGAGAAATAATTTAGGACGAAAAAATATATCACCACTAATACTTTCTCTAAGTTTCGAAATAAGCTTAGAAGTTTGAAGAATAATGTACCTTTTAACATTTTGCGAAAAAAAATTAATTTCATTCGATTCAGAATCAACCATTTTCCATATGAAACACGTATCGTTTAGTAGGAAAACTGACACATTAAAAAACCTTTTTATTTAAAACAAAGAAATAAATGAAATATCATATTAAGCAGAGCATGGTCTAACTCTTTATACATGTAGCAGTAACCTGTTGTCACTCATAAAAGCTAACCTTAAAACACGTATTTTGGCAATAGCTGATTTTTACACCACTAGGTGGCACCTCTGGAGCTATAGTGACTTTAAAACTCAAATAGATTATTTTTACCATATTGTATGAAGTCCCCGCTGGTCCAGTGGTTAGAGCGACTGCCTCTATGAATGCGGTTTCGATCCCCGCCTCGGAGGAGTTTGACGATTTGTCACCATCTTGCATCGAAATTGTCCAAGTAAGCTCAATTAAAAATTAGATTAATTGAAATTAATAATTAAGCTTTGATTAATTAATATTCCAATAATACACATCAGAACGTTTCAACTCAACTCGAACAGTTGGGAAATAACAACCCGTCTCAGTCGATGGCTTAATTTTTACGGAGAAAACTTGATCTCATACGGTAAAAAACCGTTGTGCCTACGGATTTACTTCGTAACTTTTACGGTTGTGCACAACCAATCCAGCTGCAGGTTTAAAACCGTAAATTTTACGGGATTTTTTACAGTGTATATTGCCAAGCTTCGTAGATGTAGAGTCTTCAGTGTTACAGTTCAACTTTAACAGGAGAGAGGGGGGGGGGTAATTACCACCCCCCACAACGCGGAAATTAGAATAGCCTAAAATAAAAAAAATGTTTCAAGTGCTATTGAGACTTTAAAATGTTTTTTTTTTTTTTTTTGAAAGGCAAGAAAATACAGAACACTATTTATCATCTTTAACTGAGATGGAAAATTATGTTTTGCAAAAATCATATATGCAGAAAAGACAAACAACCAGTTGTGATTTTCTTTTTCTTTAGAAAATAAATGTTTTGTAAGTATATAACACCCTTTATTTTCTACTTTAAAATCTGTTTTAGAAATATATTTTTAATTGATAAAATTTTATTTTTAATACCAATGATAAAACATAACTTGAGTATTTAGTTGGAATCTTTAAAAATCGCCTATTTTTACGGAACTGCTAAGCGTGCATGTGTACATTTTTTAAAATTATATCCACTATAGCGACCACTCGTTATAAAGACCTTTTGCTGTGGGATGCAGAGGGTCGTTATAACGAGCGTCGACTCTATCTCCTTTTTAGTTCACCAATAAAAGTATATTTTATAAGAAATTTTTATTATTTTTATTTAATTACTTCTATATTAATAATAGCAGTTAACCCTCTGACTGCCGAAATTTTTGAAATCGCTAATGAGATGCAACGTTTACAAAAATGTCCAAATACGGGTGTGAGAAGCGAATTGTTATTTATGTGTAAGGCTTTATTAGTATAATACGATTCAATGCTGTAGTCAGGGGTGTAGTGGAGCTGGAACGCCATTTTCATGAGAAATAAATAAGGAAAAATTGTGAAAACGTCCTTAAAACAGTGCGATTCAGTGTTTGAGCGTTCCGGCACTGCTTATTTTGCGACTACGCCACTGGCTGTAATAGTTCTACATAAACGCAATAGCTTGCGAAAATCGCAGGGTGCAGAAGTGAAGTGGCTTACTTCCTACCCGTAGAAATCGCGGGATAAGCAATCAGAGGGTTAATCAGTGTAACTCCATCAAATATTTTTCAATTTCTTTCTAACATTTCCTCATCCAGCGCAACATAATTCACGCTATGTATTTACGCCAGTGTTTATCAGAACTGTATTATCATTAAAATAATTGTTCCTCGCCCTCAGTAAACTTAAGATCCTCTAGGCTTCCTTTAGAGAACATTTATGAAATCCTTTCCGAGGCTAATTGCACAAGGAAGGCTAAAGAGAAAGAGGAAGGTATTTTTAATACTCTCCAGTCTTGAAATAACTCTGCTTGCCTGTTGATTGCTTAGGTGGAGATGTTCTGGAATCATTAACTAAGGAATATTTGGGAATATTTCAAGTTTTTCCTTCGCGTTAGAAGTAGAATTGGATTTGCACTCTAAAAACCATTACGTAGGAGAAGAGAGGAAGCAACGGCAGCGTAATGGCTCTGTCACGGCATCACTCGTTGAAGGCATTCGTTTACTGTTTGGGATAAAATGGTTCGGAAGCAGTTAATAAACTCATTAAAAATATAGCTTCGAATCTATCTGTTGCTAAGAAACAACCACCATAACACAGATGTTCGTCTCCTATCCTGTGTTGTAGTGCTTTGCCTTTTATTTGAAAATTTTATTGAAGTAAAAGTCAAATTGAGTTGAATGGTTTAGTCAATATAAAGCCTCCGCTTTTTAAACTGCCTTTTTAATAAAATTGGTAAAGCCTTAACCCATTATCTGCCAAAACTCTTATTATTTCACTTTTTCAAAAAAAATTACATTAGCAGGTAACGTGAATGAAATATGAAAGAAAATGTTATTTCTAATTTTTTTAAAGAAGCTGATTAATTAACTGTTATTTAAAATTAATTCTCTTTTTAACTAGAAAAATGAATATTATTGGGTTTGTACCTTTTATAGAAGTCAGCCCAGCACTGAGATTAAACAATAAAAGCAAAAAAATTGTTTAGGTGAAAATAATTCGAAAACAAGCGTCCCCAAAAAGGCGCAAAGGCAGATAATGGGTTAAGTGCAGTAGATCTTGATTAAAACGAAACCTATGTGACCACAGTAAAAAACCAATTTATTCTAAAATTTGAATTCGGAAAAGCTGGGCTTAAAATGAATACAGAAATTCAAAATGACAATTCCTGCACTAAAAATGGCAGTAAAGATTCTTTTTAAATGTTTAGCAGTTTTATTAAATAATGCATAATTAATTAATAAACAGTAAGTAATCTTAATAAATGAAGTGAATAATAATTATCTTTGAAATTTTTTTATTTAATCATTTATAAAATGGTAATATGAATAAATAAGTAATTTTATACTTATTATTAACTTAACTTAACACCACAGAATACCCCCGAACTCGGAGACAGGGCGGCTGCCTGTCGGTTGGTTGGGTATGCGTGAGACTTTATTAAAAAAAAGCCAGAGCAAAAAAAAAATACAATTTCTATAAAAAGATACAAAAAAACATGACATTTAAAACAAAAGAATATAATATTTTTTTTTAAAGTTCAGTCTTTCAGATCGTTGTGTTGTTGAATTTGAATTCCCTGTGTATGGAAGAAGAGAGAATATGAGTACATAGGGTTAGTTGGGTCTGTGGCTAGTTGTTGTCGCCATCTTTTGGAAATAAGAGTGTTTCGTTTTCCGCGATGAAGTGGATGAGTTTTTTTTTATTTTCACCCTAGAATTGTTGTTGTTCATGACTCTTTTCCACCAAAGTGGTTCTAGGTCTGCTGACGGTTTTGTTAGGTGGTATGACGTTGTAAACAGGCAACTTGTGGCATAGTGTAAGGGGTTTCCCAGCTTTCCGCAGTATTATTAACTGTATACAACACTTATTATTAACCCTATAAAGCATTTGGACTATAAGAAGTGTACAATCAAACATCCAAAATAAAAACACAACTCACCTCTAAGATTTTCAAAGCTTTTTTAAAAGTTAGAAATTTTTTAAACTTTTATTCTTTGAATACATTATGCAGCAATTAAAGCTTCGAGTTAAAGACGTGAGTTAGAAAATTATTCAGTTGAGATTGCCGCGGACACAAGGTACGGAAGAATTTAACTAACAAAAAACATATTTTAATTTTTTAAAAATTCGACTTTAAATTAACCAAAATGAATTCTAATTACAGACGATATTTTGACATTTTGTTATTAGGAAATTCGAGAGATCAAAGATAAAGAATCACATTTCCGGCGAATTCATAAAAAAACTTTCGAATTAACTTTCCACGGTATCATTAATTTAAACGCAGAGCACCTACTAACGGTACCGTTATTAAACATCAGATTAATGTCGGGGCTCCTCATTTATGGCTTCCCGGCTCTCACTAGTTAGAATTTTCATGAGATTATTAACTGCCTCCGAATCATTTTATCCCAAACACCGTAAACGAGTGTCTTCCGTAAGCAAGACTGCGAAAGCCATTACGCAGCTGTTGCTTCCTCTCTTCTAAGTAATGGCTTTTAGAGCGCAAATCCAACTCTACTTCTAACGAGCGGGCAAAAACTTGATCCCTTCCCAATCATTTCCTATGGAATGATTCCGGAAAATCTTCACGCGTGCAAGCAGCAGAGAACCAGAGTTCTTCTGAACTGAAAGGAGTCATAAATACCTTCCTCCTTATCTTTACCGAAAGGCACTCCTTCTGGAATTAGCATTAGAAAGGATTTTGGAAATGTCTCTACAAGGAGCAACAAGGTTGCGAAGAAAGATATTATTTGAATGTTAATGACGTTGTGGTGAGAGCTGGTTTAACTAAATAATTACATTAATTAAGTTGTACTGAATGAGGAAACGTTAGAGGTTAAGAGTTTTTAGATAGTAGATGTTGGAATAATATACGAAAAAATGTTAATAGAAAATAATATGGAGATGGATTGTGGTGTTTCCATTAAATTCGATTATGAATATGTTTCAGAGTTAAATGAGTTGAAAATAGGAGTTACTTTTTATTGAAGGGAATATGGCAAGAAAGAGATTTTCTGATTCCATAATAAAAAAAGGTAATCGAGGAAATCATGTTTAAAACTACATCTACAATATAACTAAGTCTACACTTTGTTGAATATTGTGTTTTTTACATGCTTCCGTTTATAATCTTGATGATATTTTTATATATGAGAAGCGTGTTTAATTTCACCAAATACTTTTTTTATTTTTTAAAAAATAATTTGAAAATGTCAGTGAGAAGTAAAATACTCAAGGTGAATTGTAATTTTAATTGCATTTATGACATATTTTTAATGAATGTTTAAGAATTTTCTTATTTTTGATATTTATTAAAAAAAGGGGGTAAAAATAAGGGCTTTTTCCCCTTATCGTACGATTTAAGGCACCTCACACTTTTATGATTATTGGTTTTTTTTTCAGATTTTTTATTAAAAAATTATTTACCGCACTTCAGTAAACTAATAGAAGCATGCTTTTCAAAGACATTTTATAACTATTTTTTACTCTAATTATTTTCTACTTTATTATTTTCTACTCTAATTATTTTCTACTTTATTATATTCTATTCGGGGAGAACAAAATAACAACACAGAAAGAAAAAAACATTACATCAAATTACAAAGCATCACAATAAAACTGAATTACATTGCATGTAAAAAAGCGACAACAAAAGCAAAAGTACTGAACAATTAAACAGAAGACAAAGGAAGTGACAAAAAGTTCATGAAACAACATCAACTAATAAAACAGGAAACAAAAGACAGATAAAAATTGAAACAAAAACTTAGTATATTAAGTGCATTACATCATCTGTGACAATTCAATAGAAACATTTAAAATTTCATATTCAAGAAGAAATAAAAAAAAAGACACAAATATTAAAGAAACATTGAGATATTTTTTGATGATTCATCAGTCAGAAAGGTCACTCACTGCATATGCAACTGGAAATCCTAAAGATTTCTTTCAGTTTTACGAGTAAAAATTTATTATTAACTAAATTTTAAACCATTCGATTTTGTTTGCGTTAGCGGTTGTTAAATGAATTTTTGTAGTGAAGGTACAGTCAAAAGTATAATGGTCTACATAACCTTGTAAACCACATCTACAATTTGGTGTGCGGGCTAATTTGAAACGATATAAATATGAGACAAATGGGCCATGACCTCTTAAAAATATATCACGTATTCGTTATTGATAATTAAGTTAAGGTCAACAGACCCATTGAAACCCTTTACTCGGGTTCCTGTTTCAGATTCCATTCAATACTTTTGCCAGCTTCTTAATATAAATTCTTTAATTTTATATTTTAGGAAAGAATAAGGTGCAGGGACATTAATTTTTTTGCCCAGAAAATGTAGCATTTTTTGCAAATTGATCAGCAATTTCATTGCCTGGGACGCCAGTATGGGCCTTGAACCAAGATAAACAGACGTTCCCTCTCGCATTATTAATGGACTTTTTAATGTTTAACACGAAATTAGATATGTTATTAAAACTTTTTAACGACCCGATTGACGAGAGACTGTCAGTGAAAATTTTTATTTTAGCTCCTTGTTTCAAGGCCCAGCCTGAAGCAAACTTAATTGCCTCTAGTTCGGAATTAATTTGCCTTAATAATTAGCTTGGAAAACAGAGTTAGACGACTTTAGCTCATAGATATATGTTTTGAAAAGATTTTGATTTCTGAAGATGCACACTGCGAACCCTGTGTTGCCATCAACCTGAGATCCGTCCGCGTACATCTCATAATCACAATTTTCTATATTTTCATTCAGCGTCATAATTTTTTCTCTAGCTGGGATATTCATTACTGACCTGAAGTAATCAAGATTGAGCTCGCCAAAAATAAATCGCGCGTCAATTATCGTCAGGAAAGAACCTGAGCCAAGTTTACGATGCAGCGCTCCAAGAAAAATGGCCAAAAAATGGCGCCGATTGGTGTTCGTATAACGGAAAAGTACCCAATATGCAATGTTTGCAATTGTAAGTCCCAGTATGCTCCTTTACATACTGTTCTCTGCATGAGAAAGATTGTAAATTCTACGTCTTAAACTCATTTTGTTTTACACCAGATTGAATATAGTTGGAGGCTATACTTATGAAGTTATGCCTAACATGGCTACCGGTTTTGTTTTGAAAACAAACCGATCGTTGCCATCGGTTGAACAGAAATTAACCTCATTCTTGATTCACTTACCTTAGCGTTTTTATATACAGGTATAGAGTTAATTACAAAATATGTATACAAGTCGGTTAAGTGCCCCGAATCCCCTTCCCTTTTAAATTTTATTTGACATCAGCAAAATGTCAAATAGTATGGGAATACTTTTTTAAATGTGGACTTTTTATAAATAAGACATGCCGGATAAATGTCGCCGACTGATTTTAGGATGCTCTCAAATAACATTTAACCGAGACGCTACTGAACGAATCTACTGATGAAGCGAAGAAGTGTCAAACAAGTTTTCCTTACAGGAAACGTACTTCTGGCGGAATCATACGGTCGTTTGATAGAAGATGAGAGGGGCCATTGATTAAATTGCAAGGAATACGCTCGAATTTTCTAAATCAGTTGATTTTTGGCTTTTACAATTCTACGACCAAGTAAACACTTCTAGAAGGAATTGTGAATCGGCAGATAGTCAGTTTGTCTTTTAGTAAAAACCAATCAGGTGCACAGTATTTAATTTCACTTTCCTTTAAAATAAACTGCTAAAATTCGCTAGCGTATTTCGCTCTGCTGCTTCACATACTTTCATATAAAAATGTTACTTATAACTTTGGATCAGAAAGGATTGTGCATGTATGTTACATAGCCAAACTCTAAAATGAAGCCTGAAATTTAAAAAAATCCTCTAAAAATCTCCAAAATTACTTTTTTTTTGCTGATGGTCTGTTAATATTGTATTCTAAAAGTAATTTTGCCGCCGATAACTATCAGCTGAAAAAAACAATTTTTAACGCCATTATGAAATTTAAAAAAATATCGATTCAATGATGCTAATTTAATGGATAGTTACACGGGTATAATTTTAAAAAGAAATTTTCTGATTTGGGGAGGTCTAAAACGCGGAACTTCATCGGAAACATGGAATTGAATTTTTTGCTGATTACGACTCTTTATTAATCTATTCTGCGTGTAGAAGAAAGAAAAAAATATGTGTTTCATTGGTCCGGTGGCTTTCTTTAAGTAATTTACGAATGAATAGTTGATGATATTTATGCAATGAAAAATAAATCTCATTTTCATTAAATGGTTTTAAATTTTTGAGAAAGGCAAATGGAAGGAAAATACTTCAGTCTACTGATATAGAAAAGATGTTACAAAAGACAAAAACCAGCGGCAGAAACACGTGCCATTCTCTAACGTAGGTGAGGAAAAACGCACTAAGCGGACGCGCCTTTTTTGCGTCGTAGTATGGTGAAGAAACCTAATATGCAATTTGTACCCCTTTTTTTCAACCGATTGAAATCAAAATTGGACAGAGATCTACAATTATGGTTCTAAGAACACATACTAAATTCATTTATCTAAGTCATTGCGTTTAATAGTTATCGTGTTCACATGCGATTATACAAACCGACAGACAGTCAGCCCTTTGACAAGTTTTGGTCCAAAATGTGATACGTTCCTACCGATTACCTACATTCCTGATGATAAAACTGTGTACCAAAATCTATCTATCTAGCTATTTAATTTTTTGAGTTATCGTGTTCATATGAACACGGATAGACATCCAGACAGACTTCCCGTATAAGGGTTTCGTCCAAAATTTGATAGAAATTTACCAACCCTGTGTAAAGACCATATACCAAATTTCATCTCTCTAGCTCCAACCGTTTTGGAGTTATCATGTTCACAGACACATACACAGACATAATTCCAAAATTGTGTTCTTCGGACTCGGGGTGGAGATTCAAGAAAATATCGAGTTCGAATTTTTTGAAGATTACAAAACTTTCTCTTTGTACACTTATTATACGAGAAAGAAAAAAGTACGTCTCTCAGAAGTTTGTGGATCTGATATCTCACATACTCTGATAAAACATCTAGAAAGCAAAACACAAAAAAATCTTTTGCTTCCACAGTAAAACGCCTAAATTTCTAGCCACTTTTTTGCTACCTGTTGTGTTTAGTAGCTCCTTTGGGTCTCTTTAAAGAAGAGACCCCGGAATTTTTTCGCTCTCTAAACTATTCAAAGAAATAAATTTTAAAGCTATTTATTCTTCCTAGACATTTATACTTGGGGTTGCTTTCAAGAACGCAGTTTTTCTTCATCTTTTAGTACTAAAATATTAGTTAGTTTAGACCCAAGCAATTTAAGCGTAAAAAGTGTAAATACTTGAGAAAATCTTTTCGAGCATTCCACAATTTTCCGCTTAAATAGAGCTTTTTCCCTTTCTTTCGAAAGAAACTGAGAAAGAAAATGAAAACCATTAAAAATGAAACACTTCCGTGACAATAGCATTTTGTAGAAATCTGAAATTTAGACTTCCAGTGAAGTTGTCTTTTGCTTCTCTGCTAAATAATCTTCTCACAATATCCATGTTTTTGAATACGAAACAGATATAGAATGTGATTTATATATATATATAATATAAATCCAAATATAACTAGTATATAATCATACAGAAATAAAGTAAACAAGAATTAAATCCTATATCAAAAAGTCATTATTTCAACAATACATCAATTTTAAATAAAATCTAATAAATTGTAATTACTAATATATATATATATAATGATTTCTTTGTTGCAGTCTTTAAATAAAAAACAGGCCGAGTTGTTAAATAATTTTCATTTATTATGGGAGAGCGGCAGACATGCGTGCATCTTAGTTGAAGTTTCAAGTAAAAAAGCGAACAGAAAATCCCTGCATTTCCTCAGGTAGGGATTTAACAGATAGACACGTGATCAAAGTGAAGGGAATAATAGCTATTTTTAATAAATTACGTAAGCGTTTTAGGGAAAAGTCTGGCGACGAGGAGATGCCGTCATGATTTTCTGTGGGCACGTGAAAGCGATTAAAATATTCTTTTAGTAATAAATATGCCAAAACGAGAGATTTAATATACCTCCAGCGCGGGAAATAAAACGAAACTTGAGTGATTTTGGAATACATTAAGACTTTAAAATATATAATATTAGAATTTGAAATAAAATTAAGTGAGATTATTACATATATATATAATTTTATATGGGTTTTTTGTTCATATTTTGTACGGTTCTTGTTAGCGCTTATCATTGTGGATATCCCTTGCATCATTTTTAGTTCATGTTGATAAGGAAGTCTTAACTGGAAGATGAATCAGCTTGTTAAATGTGTTGTTACTTTTGTGTCTTTGTAATTTAGGTAATATAATTTTCAACTGAAAGCCTTTTTGTGCTAGTATTGTTTATAATTGATATAATTTTATTGAAGAATACAAATTTAAGAAAAAAATGTAGCAGGATAATCACCATTGTGATTTTAAGACAAGTTAGGAAGGTTTGTAATATTTAATCGAAGAGCGTTTATCTTTCTTATCTTTTGGTCTACATGCACGAGCATAAACATATAAAACCTCTAAGTCGTGTCTGAATTGTAAATATTTAATTTTGTTGACATGAAATCCTCTTTCTACTGGTATTGTTTATAACTGGTATATTTTTATTGAATGGTGCAAATTTAAGAAAAAAAATTTAGAAGAACAATCCCCAGCATGATTTTCTTAAAATATTTAGTTTGTCCATATATTTATATTGAATTGTACTTCATAAAATGTTGGACATTTTAGATGAATCATCATGGCAACAATATTCAAACTGATGATGTGAAAAAGAATATTTAAAAGAGTGTATTTTTTTATAATTTTATTCATTTAGTTATATTGTGTTTGGCTTTATAAACAACTTTTAATAACGAAATCAATTCATGTTCACGTGGTGTTCGTCAAAAGTGTGACACTAATTAAATTTCTTACGCATTTATAAGAAGGAAAAAGGACGTGACACCACCTTACAGCGTAAGACGGGGTAGACGAAGACATAAATCGTAGACACAAAATATTGTTACGAAAATCGGCTTGTGTGTGTACGGTGAAAGCAGTCCAACAAACTGGTAACGGAGAAACGAAGATTATTCACGAATATTCCGGAAAACACAAACACAGGTCACGGATAAAACACAGCACAAACAGACAGCAAATCACAGATAAGAACAGCAATAGCTCGAACAAAAAGCGCTCAGCGTCTAATAGCTGATCAACTCGTGATGCGAACAAGACTCCAAAGAGATTCTACAAATTCTGCAGACGTTCAAAGACGATTGTCTCATCTCAGCAACTCCCGTGTATTTATACCTTTCCTGACAGGATGTGACGTCGCATAGAATCATCTAGTTAATTCTCTATATCTCCGCCCCTAATAGAGATATCGAGAAAATTCCGGCATTTTTGAGGACTCTTATTTTGTCGCCAAAATGGTCTTCAAGGTCGGTTGTCGTTGGTCTCTATCCCGCTATAAGTAGTAAAGACCTCTGTAAATGCCTCTTTCCAACCATAAGCTTAACATTGTGGGAAAGCGATGTTACATGTTCGTAACAATATCGATTGAATTTTCCAAGTTTTATTTTAAACTTAATGTAAGTCAAGACGGAATAAAATATATTCATTGTTGAAAAAAGTGTCGACAAAACTTATAAAAAGGAATGTAGGAAAATATTATGAATGTCCCAGAGTGAAATATCCTCTATGCTCATTAAACAGCTTGCAGTTAAATAAATGTAATAAAAATTGTTTATTACAGAAATATCATGCCGGGAAAATTTCAGGCTGATATTGACAAGCATTTACAAAATTTGATTTCAACACTTTTGGTAACAAATAAAGTTTGCTGCTTGATTTCAACTCAAAATTATGAAATTGTAAACTAAATTAAATTAAATTAGCATTAATTTTTCTATTCAAGAAAGAGCAAACGATAAATTAAATAACGCTTTAATTATTTAAAAGACGTTAAATGATTCAAATAAATTTTGTTTAGCATGGGAATTTGCTCTGTAGAGAAACATGCAAATTTAAATAAATTCCGGAGTCAACACTCCCCAGGGCTTTAAAATCCAAAAGGGAAATTTTAATTCAATTTTCCGTTCTCGCATCTGACTCTAGTTCATTCAACTGCGAAGTTTCTCATATTTATTGATCGCCTTTATTTCGCAAACATTAAACTTTCTAATTAGTTTACAACCGAACTGTTTTGAAATCTCCTAGTTTGTTGATATCGAATAATTAATTCTAGGAGAGGAATACGAAAGGTATTATGCTAATAAAAATTTTAAGTTATTTAATGGAAATGAAGAATAATAATTACGAAAGCTGATAGATGCTGCAATTTAACGGATAGAGGTTGTGAAACTAATTTGGCTCGAGTATTTGCATTTAATTTTTGCTTTCTCGCATACGAAGCATACAAAGAGAAAGTATTGTAATCATAAAAAATATTAGACCTTCTAGATTTAAAAAAGATGTTAATGAATATCTACGTTTTAAATCTCCCTTGAGTTCGAAAAATACATCTCGGGAATTATTTCTATCTGTGATAACGAGAAAAACGCAGCGAGCTATGTGGATGGAATTTTGCGTGTGGTCTTTAAACCGAAACTGTAGATATCTTATGATTTATCAAAATACTTTGATGTTATTTTAGATTGATAGGATATTTCATTTTTCAACATTTTTCCGAGTTGTGAATAGAGCGAATGTGCAGAGTGGTTCTCGCTTTTATTTTGTCAATATCAAGAGAAATTTTTGAAAAACGAATTGGGCTTCTATCTGGCAGTGCAATATATTTAAAAATTTGAGCTTCCATTGAGCAATCAACAGAAATAAGATTATGAGGAACTGTATAAAAGCTTTGATTGTTGTAGAAAAATATAACAATTAACTTACTTTCTTCTCTCATGTAAATTACGCATAAATAATATATGCATTTTCTTGTTGAAATGTGCTTCCAATAACTTAGGGGGTTGTTTTAACACAATCATTCTCATTCGTGATTCATTTTAACGCAACGCAAGAGAAAACAACCAGAAAAGACTCCCTTGTCGTAACGATGCTTACCTTTGATGTAAGGAGACTTGACGGTCTCCCAAAATTGACATTATTTCAAAAGTTTCCACTTCTATCGGAAGCTGGCATTGCCTGAATTTGATCCACTGTTTCACCCACAAAAGCGATACGTCGCTGTTACTACGACACGGTTTGAAGTTTGTTGTCGGCAGCAAATGTCGGTCTGTTGTTATTCGAGGAATCTTTCACATGCAGCTCGATCAGACAACATGGATGCTAACGAATCTTGGCTTTTCAAGTCTTTGCCAACATTGGCTGGACATCGAAACTTCGCATTCCAACAACCGAAATCAGCGCAATATTCATTTTGCCAACCGATACATTTCTTGAAAATCTGTATTCAGTAAAACCCCGATTAACCGAACACGAGTTAACCGAAACCCGGGTTATCCGAAATGTCACCGAAATCTCAAATCTGAAAGCACGTACTGTACTGCACGGGAATAATCGCGAAGGCGAGACTTTTTTGCAACGGTATCCCCACTTTTTCTTTCAGGTCACCCCCAAGAAGGCCAGTGATTAATTTTAGAATGCTGACATTAAAATTAATGGGTATTAAAAATATTAATTATATATTATTTACCTGTGTCTGTCAGGCGCATTGTGCCCGATGGAAGATTAACTTTAATAAAGAGCATAAGTGCAGCCTACAAAGAGAGTATTGAATTCGTTTTACACTCGAAGCATTTAAGAATTCCATACTGTAATTAGAGTCAAAACAGTAATAGATGTTCATGGCGTAACCGAAAAAATCGTTATAAGAAAGGGCTTCTCCGTTTTAGTTCGGTTAACCGAGATTTTTCTGTATTTAAAATAATTAGTGAAACGAAATATCGATTCCTTCAGCCCCATTCACTGGACCAATTTCAGCAATTTTTATCTCACATTAAAGCTTGCGAACCCAATGTATATCATGAATGGTCGTTGGCCCTCAAAATCCGCTATTTTTGTGAGAAATCTCAAAAACATTACATCACTGTGCATTCTCTAAGAAGAAAGTCTTGACAGAATCCCCAGCCTCAAACACTGAACCAATTTTTATCTTATATGAAATTCACGACCCCTAGATATGTCATCGATGGTTGCGTGATCGCTCTCCATTTCCGAGAGATATAGTAAAATAAAACTTTGACGAAGTCCCCAGGTCTCATCAACTGGACCGATTTTACCAATTTATTTATCCCTTTGCATGTATAACTAAGGTCTATTAATATTACTGGCAAACAGCTGATCGTCGAAGGCGGCTAGAATAAATTAAATTGGGAAAGTAAGAAAATATTTAAAAAGCAGAGAAACGACATTTGAAATATTCTGAGTTGTTTTAATTTCATGCTGAGTTTTCCATCGACATTATACAGGGAGATTCAAAAATAACGTGGCCAAACTTTAAGGGCATGCGATAAGCATCCAAAATCGCGTAGGAACATGGGTGTTCAAATCCAATCTGGATTCGTTGCGTTTATTTAATGAACTAATGAAAAAAAATCTTGAAGAAATTTCGTTATGGTGACTTCATTAAAAGGCAACACCGATATTTTTTTTATCGACTTTCATTTTCTTATACTTTGAGTGAATGGCAATTGCAAAAAATAAGTAAAATATTTATTAGAAATTTAACAATACCAAAATATTCTAACAATGCATAAAAAATATTGAACCAACACAAAATATTATATGAAATATTCACGAAAGGAATCTATTTAATTAAATCTTTATTTACCGTATATTTTCTGAAAACCTTTCAACAATACCAACAAAGCGAGTCTGAATCCTTCACAGTATTCTAAATAAGAAGATGGAAATGATGCGTCATTGCAATTTCCATTAGTCTAATGAAATTTTATATATTCATTAACAGAGAACTACAAATCTAAAAAATGGTTCTTATTACCTTGAAATCATATTTATGAGGTTAAAATTAAAACCACCGTAACTGTAAAATTTGGATCTGTGATGACATAGCGAATTGCAACTTTTCTACGCAAAAAAAAAAAAATAACTAATACAGCATCTATACGATTTCTTAGCCTCTTTAAGAATTTGCAACATGACCCGCATGCATTTTCATTAGTTGGGATGAAAATAAATATTCCTTGGGCTTTTAAGTATCCTTTATGGCGCATAAATATTTCGAAGAACTTAATAATACCTTAGGGATTGGATGAAATGAGATTCTTTCTGTTACGAAATACAGAACGGGTTTGCGTTTCTGTGCTTCACAAAGATCTGTCGAGAAGAGATATTAGTACTTTGGGCGTTCGGTTAGTAACAATATCTGTTCGACGACTGTTACTCAAGTTGTTCGCAAACCGTTCATCGATTTACCATAGTTTTGTATAAAAATGGATTAATTCGTTCTAGAGACACAAAAAATGTATTAATGTATTTATAAGTGCTAGCTGATCCCGTGCAGTGCATACGCACGCCGTGCATTTTCGGCCAAATTGGCGCATGTTGGCTCGTGATGCCTCAGCTCGCCAAAAATACAGCGCTTCAACCTGTCAAGATAAAAGTTGAGCCAAGGTGGCGATTCAGCGCTCCATGAAAATTCGCCAAGACAAAAAAAGATGCCAAGTGGTGTGTGTATATCGGAAAAGTACTCAATATACAATGTTGACAGTAATAAGCCCCATGATGTTCACCTCAATTTGTGAATTGACACGATTTCCCCTTCGCTGACTTGCATTATTTTCACGTTCATCTATACTTTCTATGGATTGCCTAAGCCCAGCTGCTTCGTTTCTAACTGATCTCTTTAGAATAATTTTATCCAAAGTTTCATTTATTTTAAGAAATATTGTGAGCTCTAGTCTTAAACTCATTTTTTTTCCGAGAAACAATTGTTTAACCTGATCGAATACAGTAGCAGGCTATACTTATGAAGTTATGCCTAACATGGCTACTGGTTTCATTTCAACAAACCGATCGTTGCCATCGGCAAAAGAGAAATTAACCTCTTTTCTGTGCCACGTACCTTAGCGTTTTATATATAGAGATAATTTTAATCGTTGATTGCTGAAACCACATGAGGCAATAATATAAAAATACTTTGAGCTTTTTTTTAAAAAAATGATTTTTTTTAAATTGGTGATTCAACTTTTTTTATTTGGTGTACTTTATATACCTATAATGTGACTTCACTTGACTCTTGTCATTTATTCACTCATTATGTAATGCTACAATGTGGAAACAGCATAAAAGCAATTTGATTTTAAAAAAAAAATATTCGTGTGGTTTTTACAGTCAATGATTCACAATTTCTTTCTGTATTTATTTGTGTTTAATAATATTAAACCTTTCTTAAAATAGCGAGTCTGACTCATGCATTCGAATTACAGAATTTCCGATACATAAATAACTGATTAAATCAAAGCAGCAATTAGTTTAAAAGACAAAAATATTCACTTAGACATGCATTTGCATCTCAAGCATCCTTTATGTTCTTATATGGATTGAAACAACAGTAAATGCTCAAAGTAGCTCGTGTCATATTATTAGGATATTAAATAAATTCATAGGTAAAAGGGTCGCTACTATATTTGTTCATTATCATGTTTAAAATGTCGAGGGGAACTTGGTTTTTCAATTAATGAATTAGGAAATAAGTTATATTATTTATCTTAAAGATAGAAACAAAAGCGGCTTTGATTTTGGATGGAGTACCTGAGAAAGGTGCGTACTATATCGTTCTATATCACGTCGAAAATTGGGCCGATTGTTTAAAAAAATGCAGAATCGCAAACAGCTGTAGCAAAATTTTTGAATATCTCTACACCAATTTATTACTCTAATAATCTTTTGCATTGTTTTCAAAGTCGTTCTCAAAATATATGACACCTGTATATATAAATAAAATCAGAAAGATATAAACGAGAATAATTTTAATAGAGAAATAAGATTTATTCGATGCAGATATTTTTCTGAAATTCCTTGATTGAAGTGCATCTTCTAATGCCAGCATGGATGTCTGGTTTAGAATTAAAGAGTGATTTTAAAACTGAAAGCGAGCATTCTGGCGAACACGAAGAAAGAAGAATCCAATTAAAATGAAGAGCTCTTTTAATTCATGTTTCGACATCTTCTAAAAGATGAAATTAATTGAAAGGTGTTTGGAGTGGATGCCACTTAAATCTCCGTCTTAACAGTCATAAACAATTTTAACTTAAAACTTAACTTAAGGAAAAATTCCAGGAAAGAACTGACAGGACTGGTCGACTTTCATTAATGTAACAGGGAACATAGTGGACTAATGTCTAAGTCCTTGAGCGAAATGACTCGGGTTCGAATATTGATTCCATCGAATACTTCATTAGTGTCGAAATGGTGATGCACAATGTTAACGATCAATAATCTGCAGATAAGAAGTCACAATTTTATCAACTCAAAACATAAGTTTTTATCTTTGTAATATACTGGTGTAAGGTTGAGTTTATCGAAAGTATTGTAGTGTCCTTTGTGATTATTATTGTCACGTGAGTAAAGTTAAATTTTTTCATTTACATAAACCATAAAGTCGCAACGATATAAAATTTTCATGACCTCAGCCCCCCACACACACACCAGAAAAAAAATTTGGATTCGCCACTGACGGAAAGTTAAACAATGTTTTACTGCTGATAGTTTTCCAAATCTCCTCTAGTAAATCAATTTGAGAGATGTATTTTTCTTTTTGTTTACGTTGAAAACTTATTCATCTTCTAATGATCTCGATTGTTTTATTGATTTGAGGGTTTTTTTGGGATTTTTAGCTACAAAGGCTATCATCCACGTATTCACAAAAGGTTCAAATTAAAAAATGCCAAAAAACTTCAGGTTCTGGAGAATAACCTCTGGAGATAAATCATGTTCATAAATCAATGGATACGTTCGCCTTATGGTCTCTCAATCAGATAAAAATCGTGAAATGACGTGAGCAAAATCCATTTCGGTGCTTTTTTTCTTTTCTTTCATAGAGTGTCCTATTACTTCCTGATGATGACGTAATTATATCAAATACCGGATATGGAATCTTACCCATTTACCAAAATTCTAAGAGATCGTACAGATTACATACCCAACTATTCTCAAGTAACTAATCTAAATTTCAGTATCTTTAGTAGCATCCATCTTGTATCATTGGTGAAATTTTCAAGATCTTGCTTTAACGGTTCTGACGTTAAAATAATACATTGAAATTTGCCGCTAATTTCATCAGGGCCTGTAATACTGAACATTATTAACCAAGTTACTGTATAGTAATAACTGATCTGAAAATTATCATGAAATTCTTGGAGCTACATTGTAAAGATAATTTTTGTAAATACTGAGGATTTAATGATTCTTCTGTACTAGTTTCGGCAGTTACGTATTACTGAAAATTTTAAAAAAATTACTCCATAGATTATAAGGGGCTAATTGTTAGGAAATTTTTTGAGCACATTTTCCTAATTGATTTCTAAAAATGCTGAAAATTTTCAGAACTTGTTAATTTTAATTTTCACTACCATTAATTTTCTCCATCTAAATTTGTCATCCAGTTCAGGGTGTGTTGTTAAAGTTTTGGCGATCTCTTGACGCTAGTGAACCATTCGACGAAAGATCCCCCCCCCGCATAAATCGCCTTCTTGTAATCACAAAATTGAGAATATATCTTAACGAATTCATATAGACCTATACCATCCTAACCAGCGTGTGTGTTTTCTTCTCGACTTTCTTGTCAACTTCTCAGGCGCGTTTTGTGTTTGGTAGTACAGTGAAAAAAAGGCAAAAATTAGTGCAGTGGTGCGCAAACTATTTTCATTTCCGACTCTCTCACTTTGTATAAAATTTTGCAAAAAAAAACACGCTTTCTGAAGAAAAGCCTTATACAGGGTGATTAATTATTGGACCATACAAACCAGGGTCATAAATAATTGGATCCATTTCAAAAATTGATTAAAAAACCTAATAAAGTTAAAACTGCGGTTTTTAGCAAATAAAATAGGTTTTTTTTCTGTAGGTTTTTTTCCAGATAGGTAAAGCTGCGTTACGTCGTTCTAAATTTGCTACAGAGAGAGATTTCCATACGCAATGGCTACCTAGCAAAAGCCGATGTGCGTTTTTTGGTTTCGTTTTTTAGTTTTTCTTGAATATCTCGAAAACTATTCGGTTTTCGAATTACAATTGATTTAACAAATTAAAAAGCGTAAAATTCCGTACAAATACATGATTTCATATTTCTTCTAGCTTTAATAGTTTCGCTGATAATGGCGCTCAAAAATGGGAGATGTCCAATAATTTACGACCACAATGACTGTGCGTTACCTATCTGAAAAAAACTTTTTCAAAATGCGCTTTCATTAAAAAAAAAACGTAGTTGTAACATTATTAGTTTTTAAATTTTATTTTATTATTTTTTGAAATGGTCCAATAATTTATAACCACCCTGTGTTCTTTATTGTCAAATAAATTTCTTTGAATTTTGTGACCCACAAAAAATTTCGTGACCCCCAGCGGAGTAGCGACCAGGGTTGCGTGCCATTGATATAGTGATATAGAATATAAATCAATAAAATCTACTCAAATTTATCGTCATACATAAGAATCAGCTTAGGCACGGTGCTTATTTTTATTATAAGCTTTTATTCAACTTGACTGTCGTGTCCTCAAATCTTGAGATCGATTTCTTACCCACTTCCAATCGAGCTACAGCTTTGAAATTTAGCACAGTGGTGGGTTTCCGGTGACAATACAATATTATGCAAAAAAAGTTTGCAATCTGTACCTATTTTAAACCTAACAAAATGATATTAAAATTTTAGCCCTATATTTGGGCGATAAAGTTTGGAAGGTGGTAACCTTATGTTACGTAGGGTTGTAGCAACACCACGAAGCTAACACAGAATACGCTATATTTCCGGCGCTGCACCCATGAATGACGTAATAGCTCGTGTTTCTACGCGTCTTGGGTTTACTTTCTATTAGAATTCGCCAACAACCTGATTTTTTTTACTTCGTGTGCGACAAACGTTTCGCACTCAAAGCAAAAAAGAGAAAGTTATGTAGATCGATTCTCTATTTTTTCTATTACATTGTTGATAATAATTGTAAGTTATCACGTAATATATAACTGATTTATTTTTCAGAAAGTTATTGTCTTTAAATCATTTTAAAAATGTAATTGCACATATGTATTTAATAATTTTGATATGTGTTTTATATTGGAGAATTCAATAATTGAATTTGGGTTACTATGCCTAACATGTCGTGTGTATTCGTGTCAGCAGTCACTAAAAAGTAGAAAATAAAATAAATATATAAAAAATTTAAGGTGTAAGCTTTTATTCATGCGAAAAAATTAACGCAAAAGTTGAAAATAATTTTCTGATCACAATCAAATGCATGGTTCGAATAAAAGCGTGGACGCCTTTGTCTTCTAGGAATATTCCATTTGTTTAAGGAAATATACACAAAATATAAGGTGCTATATAAGGCGCCCGCGCTTTTATTCGAACCATGCGTTTTATTGTGATCAGAAAATTATTTTCAACTTTTGCGTTCATTTTTTCGCATGAATAAAAGCTTATACCTTATTTTTTTATTCTCTCTAATGAGACAGTAAGCTCAACAACCCGGTGGATTTCGAGGAGCAATCTCGTAAGCTGAGTAAATGTGGAGGCAGTGACATCACGCAAATGAACGCCAAAGCCAGAAATACTAAATAATTCATTTATTAAAATAAAATTTCCTGACTATGCTTACAACAGAGTAAATCTTTTTATTAAGTAACATCCTCTATTAATCGAGACAATTGATACCTATTAATCAATTGTCTTAATTAATGGGGCCCACCCATTGATAGATATCTACAATTCTAGAGACCGAATTTCATGTATTCATAATCATTGCTCTTTTGAGTTCTCGCTTTCACAAACGCAGGAATAAATGCAAAAACAAATTGGAATGGGAAAAAACTTACCGGTTTTAACCGAAAACTCGTTTTTTTTTTTTTTTCGGTAACCAGTTTTTTTTTTCGATTTTTATTTGTTTGTTTGTAACCGGTTATATTTTTAAATCCAATAACCGGGTAAAAAATCCGGATCGGAAGATAAGCTCGATTTTAGGTTCGATTAGATTAAAATTTACGCTTTATGAAGTTATGAAGCTTTGAATTTCATCAAATTAGACCAATCAACGAAAACAGCTATGTGCAATTCTTTAGTGTCTTCTAGTGTCAGATATCGTCGCTTGAATAGCAACACCACCTATCTCAGTTTTTTGAAATTTCAAAGAGGAAGATTCGAATGAATTTTTCGCAACCAATAACGAATATTTCTGAATCTTTTTTAGATCTACTATGAACGTGAGAAATATTCATTTAGAAATATTCGTTATTGGTAGGGAAATATTCAGTTGAATCTTCCTCTTTGAAATTTCAAAAAATTCAGATAGGTGGTGTTGCTTGTTAAGCGACGATATTGTATAATATGGTTTTGTGTTTCTAAAATCAATCCAGCTCTCTATGTCCTTGGAGACTGGGGGGGGGGCTGTCCCCTTACGTGCTGACGTTAGTCTCTTTTTTTCCTTTATTAATTATTATTATTCCCAACCGCCCCGCTAAGGGACTTACACCCTTCCGGGTAGGCTGAGTCGGTGTGGGTTCCTTTCCTCTCCTCGAGGCGTCTGTTGGTTGGCGGATTACTGAAAGAGTCTTTACGAACATACAAATATTGGCCAATGGATTGATTTCCTGCAAAACAATACTAATAAGAAGTTTTGTCTGCAAACGGGGTTTGTTTTTTTATAAGACCCCCACCCCCGAAAACCGTGTTATTTCAAAAACCGGTTATTTTCAGCGGTTACCGCAAGGTTAAACCGGAGGTAAAAAAATAAACCTGAATAACCGAAAACCGGTTATTTTCGAAATAACCGCCATACCTACAACAGACAGTCAACCCTTTGATGGATTTGCTTCATATTTAAATGATTCACAACTGATACTACGATAAAACTTTAAAGATAAAATATTATGCCAAATTTCATCTATCTGGGTCTAAGCGTTTTTAAATTATCGTGTTGTCATATTCACGCAGACGGACAGACAGACTTCCCCTAGACAGGTTTTGGCCAAAAATTGATACAAATCTACAATTTCGATATAAATACCAAATTCTATTTGTCTAGCCTGTTCTGCTTCTGAATTATCGTGTGTTCATATAGAGAGTTTAGTTTAATTTATTTAACTTATATATTGACGTCCCGTTTTGAGAAGCAACACGAGAGCTATTTTGGGACGGACCTCGTCATTGTGAACCGCGATCAGGCGACGAGAATGACACCTGGACTTGTACCCCCTCTCTCCAAAGTTCCACACCACACAAGCGGGAGGACGTTTGACCCACTACGTATGATTTAACGCGCAGCAGGCCCAATACACGACGGATCTTCAGTAGAATCGGATTCCGAACCTAGAGCTCCCCGGCTCCGAGACCGACACCTTACCACTAGGCCATCGCGGACTTTCGCGCTCGCAGAGATAAAAAAATATTATCATAAATCTCCTTTTTTACTGAGGGTGGTCTAAAACGTGGAGATTCATAAAATCTCGATACCAAATTATTTGTCGAGTAGAATACTTTCTCTTTTGTGTATTTTGTATAAGAGGAAAAGAAAACATGACTCTAAGAAATTATAAGTATATTTCCCTTCAAAAAGCATCAATAAGTTGTTAAATATACTATAATTATTTGAATATTGCAAACAGAAAAAAAATCCTATCTCTCTTGATGCTTTCTTCTGCAGGTACAAAATTTATATTTAATTTTTTGAGTTGAATTAAAATTTGTCAATTTATCAAGTCATTAACTCTAAAAACTTATAAGCACACAGCCATACAATCAACATTAATAAGTTGTTAAATATACTATAATTATTTAGATTTTACAAAAAGAAAAATAATCCTAGCTCTTTCGATGCTTTCTTTTGCAGACACAAGATTTATATTTATTTTTGAGTTAAATTTAAATTGATCAGTTTATCAAGTGTATGAAATAAAATGTAATGTCATTTTGTTTTCAAAATCTGAAATAAACAGGATTATCCATTTTTATTGGATATTGTACGCAAAAATAGCAAAATAGATAAATAACGTGTTATATGTGTTTACTAGATGAGCCTGTTTCTCAATTTGTTCTTTTCTGCATACTGACCAACATCAAGTGACTCAGCACACCCTGAAATTATTTTAAAATTTTGCTTTTAATTTTAAAAAAATCCTATTAAGTTATTTTTTCTCATTGAAAAGTTTGACCACCAATGTAAATTCTGAAAACGAAGAATGAAGGAGGAAAATGCATCAATAAGCAGGAGATGCGCAAGTCGGAGCTGCTCAAAAAGTTCCCCACAAGCATCAAAATTCGTTCTCTGAGCAATCGTCTTATTTACATTTATATTTCTCATATACAACAGATTCTATCGATCAATATGTTGGTCATTACAGCTAAACGACGCTTCGGAAGACGAAACCAATATTTCTTCCCAATGAGTTTGGAGGTGGCTCGAGCTGCAAAGACTGCAGTCCATTGGCGTAAAGCCACCTGTGTGATACTTCATTTTTCTCCCTCCCGATAATGCCTTTGCTCTCTTGATTTATCTTTCTTCGCTTGTTTCTCGTTCGCTGTTAATTGGTTGTGGTTTCGCTTTCACGCTGACAGATGGAAACTCGTCTGCTTTAATAAACATTCGTTTTCTTTTACTAGAAGTCACTCATCGGAAAAAGGATGCGTCGATAGTTTTCTAAAATACAATTCAGATAATTACAATTAAAAATTTCGGGCCACTTAGAATGAAAACTTTTATAAAAATTCTGTTTTAAATACATTATTTTGAGGTTTATTTACTTATTTATTGCAGCGCTGCTCATTTCTGAATTGACGAACTGCCACTGTATTTTACAGATTAAAATTACAAAGCCTTCAGTTATTTTCTCACTGATTCAGGAGATTTCCTCTCTGTCCCGGGTTAATATTACTTGTCGCTGAAGATCAATACAACAAAGAACAACAATATTTCCGATAGTGGATTCTTTCAGTAGCTGGATTCTAGCTTCAGTGACTGCATCGCACAATCCAATACTTCTCAGACCCTTTTGGAGCCCCAACGCTTTTCTTTTTTCTTTTCTTTCGTCGCGTTTTATTGTTTACAACAAGCGCTGCCAGGCAGAAATGCTTCCTATATTGGATGGAAGTATTATCAGGATAAAACTTTTGCTGGTAGTTTCGTATTTGGGTGGATCTGATTTAAAAACACGAAGAAGAAAAAGAAAAGGACATGGCGGTAGGTTTCCAAATTTGTACCATCTAGGCATTTTATTTGGTTTTCGGTAGTAGAGATGTAATTTTAATGGGAAAAAAAGCAGTAGAACTTTTTTTAAGTTTATTATCTTCAGGACAATGTAATTAACTTTTTACGAAATGCACTTTAAAGTAGGAAAACAAAATCTTAAATATATTGTGTCATCGGTCCATTTAAGGAAACCGGTTTCCTGAGTTTGGCCATCAATTTTTTAAAGCAAAATTAAAGCAAAAATATTTTGTGATTCAAAAACAAACAATGCGTGAATCCAAATATGGCATTTTATGCGCTGTATCACTTCCTCTTCTTCCTTTCTCACTTATGAATGAAATAAGTTTCATGTTCGCGTGATGCGCGTCAAATGTGTTCCGCTAATTTCATTTTCGAATCCATTCAGCATAAGAATGTGAAGAAAGGAAAAGGACGTAGCATTACTGCACTATGTAATTGTTATGCACAGGAAGCGAGTTTGCCAATATCACTTGTTAGTCTCGTAAAGTAGAGACAGGCAGCTTAAGTAATACTAATTATGAAGAGCTGCTGGATAAGCTAAAAGCGTCCTGGCTTATTGTATGCAGTGGAATTTCTATGAGATGGAGCATTTTTAGAAATGACGAATCGTATGATTTAAAATAGACATTTATTAGACGACCACATTTAAGAACATATTTACATATCACATCTTATAGTAAAGCAACAGCTTACAGCTGAAGTCTCTCCAAGAGAGAATGATTAGAGAACCGTAGGTCTCTCTCTTTCTCCTCTTTCCCTTCTTCTAATGACATAGTAGAGACAAGTATATATACTCTAATAATCATCTACATATCAGCTGCGGGAATCGGATAGACAACGTCATACGATTCCGATTAAATAGCTGCTAAAAATGGATGTCAAGTGAAATGATTAGTTTAAAGAAAGAATACTTCAAATCTTAGAATAAAGGTACGAGAGACAATTTAGAAAAGATGCAAGCTTCTTAGCTTAAAAAGCAGAATTTCCCAACAGTAATACATCGTGCGATTACTTTCTCGATGCATTCGTGCTCATGCATACGCATTCTCGTTTGCCATGTGATTGTGGTGCCATGCAAATAGACTCCATTATAGTATCCGTCTTCAGAGCACTATAGAGAAAACGCCAGTTGTAATAATAACGCGAAATTTTGGTTGTCCGCATTACATATTTTGGGGAATCTATTGATAGAAAATCGCCAACCAGCGACCGTGTGCTCCCTTTGACTTTTTCGTATACTTACGCATTATGGCGCGTGTTTTGCTTAGTTTCTCCGAATATCGAAGAAAATCGACTGTGCGTTCTGTTTTCCTTTCCTCTGACTTATCACTTTAAAAATTCGATGCAGATCTACAATTTTGGTGCCACGACTGGATGGCGAATTTCATTCATGTACATCAGAGGTTCCCAATCTGTTGGTACGCGTATCCCTAGCTACACGCAGCGAGTCAGTTAGGGGTACGCGAGAGCAATGTTGGCGATGGCGGAAAACACAAAATATGAGAGATTAAACTAAAAAGGAAAGTTAAAGAATTTTGTTTACACAAGTTCGTCATGAAAGTGCAGTGAAGGATGAGACTCAAGAACTCAGTATTAAAACGATAAAATATTAAATGCCTTTCATGCACACAGAACTTATAGGAAGAACATACTCGTCTTGAGCGTATAGTAATACTGCCTCTGTCCCATAATAATAGTAACATGCTAATATTCAAAAGGGAAATATTGGCGAATGCAGTTGTAAGTTATGTTGTTATGTTATAGCGCAAAATTCAAAACCTTCAATCAAAATCGATGTTTCATGACATCTTTTTTGACACATCTTTCAATTTTCAGGTTAATCTAATTATTGCAAATTATAACCATTTTTTTAATTTCATCCGCTGATCGAAATCAATTGTTTTATTTCAGTTGAATATCAACCTATTGTAAAAGTAAGTTGAAAAAAGAGAGTTTTCAAGCAAAGATGGAGTTGCGATTGTCCAGTTCATTAAGTTCACGCATATAGGGAAAGAAAAACTTCGCAGCCAAGGGATCCTACCTACGGGTTTAAAATGCAGTAACGAAATTTTTGAAAAATCCAAAAACTATCTGAACATTTAAAATAGAAATTAAGAGTAATATTTTTAATTTATTGTTTAATTTAATCTAGTTTTTTATAATGTTTTAATATTTTAATCTAGTTTAAATGTTGCGTTCTATATTTATTTTCTTTTGCTATTATTATTCAAATTAAATTCATCAACTGCTACTATTATTATGGGACAGAGGGAGTAACAAGCATGGCAGTAAGCTTAAGCAGATCCAGAGATAAGATTATATCTGTTTCCATTTGAACCTAATTTTATAAAATTCAGCTGCATGTAACAAGTTCAAGGACTGCACTGAAAATGTCTTCCATTTGAATAGTTTATATCAAGATGAGTAATTTCTAGCTTTAATCGTAAGTTAATGCTGAATTATTTGAATGCTGTTTTCATTTGTTAGGAGGTGTAATTAATAGTATTATAAAAATGTAAATAAAATGTAAAATCAAAAATAAATCCTGCAAATGTTAGAATGTTAATTCGAATCGTTTCACTCGAGCTAACCAGAGCCTTAACATTATTGATGTGGGAATACCATAACAACACAGCGAGGGTGGCGCCCTCTACCATTTAACCCCGTGCCGAGACGACCAGATCAGATCGGATGAGATTTGGAGACAGTCCAGTCAGAGCAAGACGAGCTCCTGAACTCTTAACCTTTTAAAAGTATAGACGATTCCTTTCTCTTGTTGTCAGACTGACAACAAAATGCCGTAATCGATATGCTGTTGTTCTAATCATCATCTGCGTTGTACATATTCATCTGTAATTTGCAGCATAATTAAATATTTATGTTGAATTTTAACTAGTGGTGATTGCGTCTCCTTTATTTAAAAATACTTCTGTGAGGAAAGGATGGTTGGAGGGGTATGACGTAGGGGGTATGCAAAAATAAAAATACTAATCAAGGGGTAGGAGAGGAAATGAAGGTTGGGAATCATTGATGTTGCGTTATCGCGTTCAGATATGCATGATTGTCAACCCTTGGCAGATTTTGTCCAAAATCTGACGATCATCTATAAGCTTTATGATAAAACAGCACATGAATTTGCATCGAGCTAGCTCGTGAAATGTTTGAGTTATCGTTTTCACGAACGTACGAACAGGCAGACACACAAATTTAACATTAGCTGATTTCGTAAAAGTCTTCAACTTTGGTATTGAGTCCGCATACCAAATTTCATCCGCCTAACTTCTTTCGTTTCTGAGTTTTCATGTTCACAGACAGAGAGAGAGAAAGATTCATATAATTCCGAAAGCTGTGTTTTCGGAATCACGAAGGTCTAAAACGTGGAGGTTCATCAAAAGTTCGTGGTCCAATTTTTTTTGAAGATTACGATATTTCACTTTGTATGCTTTGTATACGAGAAACTAAAAAAATGAGATATAGTGTAAAATAAGCTAACAATCTCTAATAAAAACACCAGTCCTTCCTCGTAGAATAATATTTCAATAATAACGTGATATATATTAATTACAAACTGCGATTAGCATACAATCTTAATAGGTAGTAGGAGCTACCATGAGCTCTAAAATTTCTATTTAATTGCTATCTGTACGCAATGTATATACTCTTATAAAATGAGGTCCTATGTATATACTCTTATTCACTACATTTTTTGGATTATTTTGAGAAAAATCCCTGTGCACCAACAAGTAGAACACAGGGCATACAGAAGTAAGTAAAATACTCCATAAAGGGTTGAAGGAAGTTTGAAAGGAAATGATACAAATGCAAATTCTATAAAGAATAGGGGGGAAATACGAAACATGTACAACAATTGGTCACATCCATACGACGCGTGATTGGTATTAAGATAAGAAGTGAATTAGCGAGGGGAATAGATACAGAATCATATTCAAATTTAAAAAAAGAATGGTATAGATGTAAAAAAACTGGTTTCATCTACACACAAAAATTAATGGATAATAACGAGAAATGGAGTAAAAGCCGTAAAAAATGAGGAGAAATAAATAAAAAACATTTAAAAGAACACAGATACGCAAAATATCACACTACACATAAAAAAACACACAAATTTCGCAGAAGTAACAAAGCAAAAGGGTACTATCCAAATATATATGTAAATAAAAATTTAATTCAAAATATTGAAATGAAAAAAAGTAATAAGAAAAAATGTAAATGCCAGCAAACATAAACAAAATTTATAGTCTATATAATGTGGGGGAAAATGCAAAACATGTTTTTTTTCTGGACAAAAGTAGAGAAAGATGGGGATCTATGCTAAGTTGTTCTTCTTTAGACTATTGATGAGTAAATATCTTGCGGGAGTTAATTTAGAGCAAGAAAGTATCAAGTGCTTGACATCCTGAATCTCTCCACTAGAACAGGAACACTAGTCTGTACGAGATAAATTAAAACGGTTTAGAAAAGCTTTAAAGTTTCCATGTCCACTGAGAAATTGAGTAATCTTAAAATTAGGAACGAAATGATTTGCTTTCAAACGTCC
Organism: Araneus ventricosus; assembly: GCA_013235015.1. Lineage (NCBI taxonomy): Eukaryota > Metazoa > Arthropoda > Arachnida > Araneae > Araneidae > Araneus > Araneus ventricosus. The sequence goes on along the minus strand of BGPR01003766.1, from coordinate 35,169 downwards.
ATGAATGGAAGGAAAAAAAGTCTTTGGTGGACATCGCATTGAGAGAAATTTGATATAAGCTAATCCATTCAGATATAACATTTTTCTTGAAAACACCTTTGTAAAAGAATTTCGGAACAGTCATAGGGACCAAATCAATTAGTTTAGTCGCCTCTTTTGCAAGCCAGTCAGCACGTTCATTGAAATAAATTCCTATATGATCTCGAACAAAAGAAAAGGAAGCTTGTATAGCTCTGCCTTGAAGGAAACTCGGGTTGATTTTAGTTTTAACAATGAGTCGGTTTGCAGAATTATTGTAATTTAAGGCATACAAAGAAGAAAGAGGGTCACTGCAAGTCAAGGAATTCGAAGAAAGGTTTTCTTTACTGCGAATCCAAGTGACAACTTGGGCAATAGAAAGTAATTGCTGAATCACACTGCATTCGTCTCTAAATCTAAACTGCTGCACTTCAGTTTCAATATGGTCTTGGGAAAATACAAACGCAAGACCAACCTTACTGTTGATTTTACTGCCATCTGCAAAGCACACGACAGGAAAGTTGTTTTCAATATTTTGTAGTGACTAACTAAATTGATAGGAGACCGTTCATAAGGGTGAGTCATCTTAAAAACAGGCAAGCAGACGTCTTGGTTATTGGCGATACAGGTCTTCATCGCAATCTTGAAATCCCTATTATGAACAAAAAAGATGTCAATAGGAGGAAAGCCCGAGAGAGCAAAAACAGCTTCATAAGATATCGTACGTATACAAGGAAACTGAGGCTAGAAAACTCCTACTGGTTATGTAAATATTTACAAATAAATAAACTGCATCTAAAAATAACAGAACTCTCGAGATGGCGATATCAATAAAGTGATTAAAAAATCCCATTATTGTTAATACGGTGGGTTTAACGAATTCTTATTTATTCTGTCTGACGGCGTCATTTCTGATTTCAGGTGACTCTGTGCACGTCACTCTTTTGGCGGGCGGAGTGGCCCTGCTGCTTCTGCTGCCCCTGGCGTACACTCTTTTTCGGTGCAGGCGACGCAACCACGCAGTCTACGAGGACATACCGGAGAGCAGCCTGGCCCAGAAAAGAGCGTCCAGGTGTTCGCAAGCATCCATCTACAGCGCAAAGTAAGTGCACATTATTTTATTTGAAATTACTCTTATCTTTGTTATGGAGGGTCTCCACATAAAGTTCGTATGCAGTTTTAAAAAAGGGTTATTCCAAACAAGTGTACCGATTTCAAATGGCTCTAACTTCCCTGTGAACAACGACAGGAAGAAAGAAATTTGAACACAATAACCGAAGGAAGCTTAAAGCAATTATTACGGACGAATTAGGGCAATTATTACGCACGCACATAAAGCGTGAGTAATAATTGCCCTATGTGACTTGCCTTGATCACACGGACATCATTCGTGCGATAGTCCATGTGAGGATGCTCCATGCGTGCCTTCAGTTCGTTCACTATTGCTCGCAAAGGAGGCGTTGGGGCAGTCTGCGACATATCCCAATGAAATGAAGACTCAAGAAGTAATTTCAGAAACGCGCAGAGCCGTATGGATGTTTTGCATGTGCCTATCAAACGCGTATTAGTGGCTGCAAACGTCCTTTTCAGTCTCTGGCGCGAAACGAACTGCCTCATAGATGTTGCCTGTGTGATCGAGAGAAATCACATTGGGTAATTATTACGCTTCCTTCGGCATTTTTGTTTCTTCCTGTCTTTGTTTACAGGGAAGTTAGAGCCATTTGTAATCACCGCAACTTTCAATAACTCTGTAGAAACAAAGAAAAAGTACTTATTAATGTTTGCCATTAAAATTCCATCCAATATCTCATCTCATTTCGAGGTTTTGTGAAATTCCACATCAAACATGGTGTAATTGATATGATACATCTATTAATTTCATTTAACGTGTGAAAGTCCCTCTGGGGGACACCTCGAGTACACGGGTGAGAAGCCGCTGCATAAGTGAGCGGGTTCTTGCTTTCCCGGAAGGTACAGTAATGACTTGGGCTTGTCCTCTGCCGGTGATAGTGCGTGCCTCCTTCGGGAGGAGTCGGACGTGGCCGGTGAAGACTCGGGCCTCAGCATCCCAGCTATTTCAGCGACCGTCACAGCGATACATTGGGCGGAGAATGCTCCAGACCGAGGTGATATTTATGTGAGATTCCGTTCAATTAAACAGAATGCCCACGGAAGGGTTACCTTTAAGGGGTAAGTAGATCGGATTTAAGTCTAGGGATTTAAAGGTTTTTATTACATTAAATTAAAAACAAAATATTACATAAAATGAACGAGGAGACTTCAGGTTAAAATACAAAAATATTTATTTAAATACTATAGGGAGAATTTACATTATCCAAAGATATGTACAAAGAAAGATGACAAGAGATTTACTAATTTACATGAAATCATAGTTATTATCGAGCTAGATTAAAATTGGGATAGACGTTAATGGGTTAAAATAATTACTGTATTAGAGATATAGAGCCATAAGGAAAGTTAAATGGGACATATGGGATGATCGGGCGACTTAACTGCGCCGATACTGATTTATCTTGCATGCCGGAAGAGAGGGTTACGAGCTTGTCTGCTGCCTGCGGTGCGCTGCTCTGCTTTGAGCGTGCAAGCTGGTTTTGTGGGGGGAAAAGAGGGCGCTGCTCGTGACGTATCATGAGCAGGACTCTTAGCTCCATCTGTCGCAAAAGAATCATTAATCTGGCTCTCACAATCTAATTTACGCAGTGATTAAATTATTCTTTATTGGTAACATCCTACATTTATATGTATTAACGTCTGAAAATGGCACGTTCTAGGCCCGGTCCCACCAGAATCCGCCGTGTATGTTGGCTTTAAATCTGTCGTCATGCTTCAGATACCCTTACTTTGGTATGGCTTGGAAGTTTTTAGAGTGGGATGACAGCTAATGTGTCGCCCTCACCATCTGACCGAGGAGTGAAATGATGATATCTGTCCCAAATATACCCCATGCAGCTTCCAAACGAGGCATTAACTTTCTTTTTCAGATTATTTTATTTGAATATTGAAAGCATTTATTTGCGTATATGTTACGGTCAATGTAATTAACGGTTTAGTATGAATAATTTCGATGAATCGATTTATCACATTGACCCATAATTAATCGCACTGACCGACTAACCACATTAATATATACATAATGTAAAGTTAATGTAACCTATATACATCCATTAAATTTTCTCATTTCCACATAAGGAATGCAATATTTTTGAGCGTATATCTTTTTAATTAAAGATTTATAAAAAGTTGTTTCTACGCACTTATTATAAGTCGCATATTTTTATTCAAGAAAAAAAGAAGATAAAATCTTGTTTTTCTTATTAAAAATGGAAAAAAATTATGAATATGGTATAACTTGCGAAAGAACACTCGAAGGGACCACTCTAAATAAAGCATGGAAAGAATGCTTTCCTAGAATATTTTACATAAGCCACTTTAATTTATCAAATCGGGGGTTTTTTGTAATTTTTTCATTTAAAAGTTTTAAGAACTCCAGTGGAACCTCGTTTAACGAGCACCTCGTATAACGAGTAATTCGCATAACGAGCAAAGTAATTTTTTTTAAAAAAGGAAATTGGTCGGAGATTGTTATTGAATGTGATATTGAGGAGTTGAGGAATGCGATATTGAGGAGTGAGGTTTCACAGTGAAACCTACAGTCAATGAGATTGTGACTTTGGCCAAGATCAGGGGACTGGAGGTGGATAGCAATTATATCGACGAGCGTGTGGGAGGGTACAACCAAGAGCTGATCACCGAAGAGCTTATGGAATTGCACTGTGTTTCACAGAAGAAGTTATGGAGGAGAGTTTGACAGGGAGGAGGAGGTAACAGCAAAGCAAAAATCGTCTAGCCCAATAAGAGAAATGCTGAAAGTAGAGAAACTGTCACATCGTGCATTGAGAAGCATTACTCTCATAAGGCAGTGGCTATGCGCGCTACAAATGTATTTTTTGATAATGCTGTGTCGCATTTTTGTGAAATTTTGAAGCGTCGACAAAAAAAAATTCTAGACAGCTTCCTACCAAAAAAAGAATTATGTGTGTATCATAATTCATATAAAAACTCAACAGCTCTAATAAAACACTTAGAAAAATTAGTAAAATTTCTAAATGAAACATTAAACTCAATCCTAGAAATTGCAGTATGTATCATAAATGATAAAGTTATTGTTTCTGTTTTTTTTTGTTGCTGTTTTCTGCAAATTGTACCTCACCCCATGTTGGTTGATTCTGCTATAAACGAAAAGACGAAGATGATTCTCGCTCCTTAACAATCTTATCTATAATTCTCTTTGAATAAACGCTATACATAAAATTTTTTTTGTTTTTTTCTCAGCATGGATTGGCATTATCGCATTTTATATTAATTTATATGGGGAAAATTGTTTCGCTTAACGAGCGTTTGGCATTACGAGTAAACTTCTGGAACGAATTATGTTCGCTAAACGAGGTTCGACTGTATTTATATTTCAATAAAATAAAATTAAAATGGTTATTTTTTAGAAAAATACTCTGAAATGCAGCGGCACTAGCCAAAATGAAGAAATATTAGTATTTTAAGCCGTTAGAGTAAGTTTATAATGTAAAAAAGGGTCAGAGATGTATTCTACGATATCGAATTTGACATGCTTTTAACTAATAATAAACTGTGAGCATGCCTTCCTACAGTATTCCTCAACGACCGCACAGCCTGCTTTTATTTTTCGTTAAAGTTTTAGGCGTAATGTGATAGAAAGCCCATTTATGCACTTTTCTTTTATGTTTGGAAAGAGGTTTTTAACATAGTTCTGAAGTTTCAAATCGGTTTGGCTGAATTTAATTCATGGAAATTGCGGCATTCTTTCCGAACTTGCAACTAGTCTTCTTGAATATATCTGATATATTTAGCATCAAATGCATTTGATTTACAGAGCAAAGGAATCTACGAATGAATAAGTTCCGTAACACATTCACGGGAAAATAGAATTCATAAATGCTGACTATATTTTTAAAAATATAGCTTTAATAAGTCAGTGTATTAAGTTTGCGTTAACTACTTAAAGTTCTCTTTAAAAAAATGTTGTTAGTCAATATCCCAAAGCATTTGATAAGACACTAATGAATTCTATAACCTCTTCTAATGAAGTCAATCCACGTGACCTTATAGTCATCTGATAAATGTAACTACACATGCCATCTGGGTCACAAATCTTCAGAGATTCAACTTGAAAAGATTATACTGCAAATAAAAAGTCAATTAGAAATATGCTATTAATTCAATGTCTTTGATTATGTATATTTCTTACATGTGGCTTTTACTAGGAATTTTCAAAACTTGAATTAATCTATTTCTAATTTGTTTTATATTTTTATATAATATTCCTTAAAAACTAAACTACGCAATTTCTCCTTCCATCTTAACGCTTTATTTACATTTTACAATTCTAAATTAAAAGATGTAGAAAATTTATTATTTCAAAAAGTTTGAATCGCTTTCTTAATATCAGAATTCGAATGATTCAATTCTAAACAAATGGCACACACAATCACTGCTTTCCACTCTGAATAAATTTATTCCAAACGATTTTGATACGAATTACGAAATCTTTCCAGATTCAAAAGAACGCGATGAAATCGTCGGCAAATTAAAATCCAAAACATTCTTTCTTCCAATTCCGTATGCATGAGATGCAAATGTTTTCTTAAGAAGTTTCATTGTAAAAAGAGACAAACTCCCCCGTGAAAAGTAAAAGAAGAAAGAAACGGTTGCCCCATCCTGCTACTAGTTTGAATTGCAAATTGAAGTAAGTTTGCCTTTGTGTTTCTCAGTAATGTCTTGATTGTTTTATATAAAAGGAATAAAATGTTTCGAGATCGTTCTTTTCTAGCGTTCCTTTATTTGTGACGTTACGTGTAAGATTTTTATGAGTTTAATAAAGTTCCATTTAGAATTCTTGTTTTCAAACTGTTGTAACATTTTGAAAAATGTAACGAGTTCTTGTTTTGTTTAATTATTATAAAAGAACTGATAAATATAAACAATACTAATTTAGTTGCTTTGCTAAATAACACACAAATGTAATTATATGCTCTAATTGAAAGTAAATTGATGGAAAAGCACCAATTAGAAATACAATCTTTCTTGCGAAGAAAATCGATTTAACCATTTGCAGTTGAATTTATTCAAATAAGTTTATTCTGATTCATCATGTGATGAATTTATATATTATTAAATTGACGTTCGTTTCATTATTTGCTACTTGTTAGCCACAGCGAATAAATCAAGCGACGTTGGATTTATTTCTTGACTATAAAGCTATTAATATCTCAAGAAAACTCACTGAATTTACTTTTAGTGGTATATTTGCAGTTGAAATTTTTAAAACATATTTAAGTTTTAGATTAACTTTCAATCTCTTTTATTTAATTACTAAAAATTTTCAAGCATTTCATACTCATTTATGTACAAAACAAATCCCGTTTAAGATGATGAATACACTTTTCAACAAAACCGTCGCACTTAAGATCTTTCTAATCCTATGTAATGGAGATTAGTGAAAGAGGGTACATTTTGAATTTACATTACATACAGGGTACATTGATTATTAAATGTACTTTGATTGTTAAAGTACATTTTTACAAATCAAAGATATTTTTATGAAGGTGTCATTTACAAGTAATTATTAATTAGCACTTGCAATCGTACTAATGTGTCTCCTAATGGTTACCTGTCCACGGGGTAAAATCTGCCGGTTTCTCTAGAACACAACTTACTCCAGGTTCCTTTGTTTGTTTTGTAGCATATAATGTTACTTTCATATTTCATTAATTTCAATTATTTTATTTTGAATATCCATTTGTATTCATTAATCATTTATGGGGGGGGGGGGGATCCGGGGATTTTTGAAGTTTTTTTCTTTTTACAAGTTACTTTTTTGCTTTTTACAAGTTATCTTAACTTCCTTTTATTTTTTCCACTTTCGTTTAGCAGGGACTTTTTGACATTATGTTTGTTGCAATGCATCTTACTTGAACTTTTATCAAAATTTGTATCATTTTCTATAAACCGACCCATAGTAATAAAACAAAATGTAATGCCCATAGCTTTATAAACTATAGCGTTGATGGCTGGTCGTAAATATATAAAACACATTTAAAGATAGCATGGTAGTATAAAAGCAACATTTCATTTGATTTTAGCTGAATAGAATTTTATAGAGATTTCGTGTGAGCATAGCCATTTAGAAAACCTTTATAACCACATATAATGCTATACCATAAGTAAAAAAACATAAAAACCGCATTAAAGTGAGTCGATGATGAACCTGTATAAAAATCAAAATAATGTTAAATGAAGCAAGACCAAGTCGTGATCACTATACATGATGTATAGTTATATATTTAATGATTTTCGTCTCTTATCCTTATGCAGGCATTCATCCAGCTTTGCTAAAAAATGAGAAGAAAAGCGACTAAGGCATGTAAATGTGAAATTCTATATACGTTTATCAAGTTTCTCCAATCTCCCTATTATTACTTTTTCCATTAAAATTCCGCTCCTAGCGTAGCTTTTAATATAATATAAGAACTGACAACTAAAAAAATCTAATAAACGAACTAGATTTATATCACTAAAGAAACAAATGAAGCAAAAGACATCATTTCAATCAGTAAAAGAATCGTTCTTTGTCATTACAAGCCCCAATTACACAATGCGCAGAAGATTTAAAATACGAAAAGTAGCGAATCGCTTTACACATCATATGAACATGAGTTTGAGATTTTTGGCGCAAAAGCCGCTTTTGTC
>BGPR01003766.1:0-27338 GCA_013235015.1 Araneus ventricosus | reverse complement strand
CAATCATATGAACATGAATCGATCGCAGTCTGTTTCTCAGAGAGACACATGAAAAAGGAATAAAACTAAAACTCGTTTATTCGTATATCAAACCTTTGATTACATTATTAATTTCTTTGATGAAATGCTATTCAAATCTTGTGATTGCGCATTATTTGAATGTTGATTTTATTCACTGTCGTTCCATGAAATTGAATCTATTTTAACATATATAAAACGAATAAAAACTAGTAATAAAATTTCAATGAATCTAAGAATTCTTTTAAAAGATATGTTCTCTTGAAACCAATTTTCTGCTTCATTGAAATCCACTTTCCAATTTAGAATTTAAGCTGATACTTTTAATTTCAGTATCATTCCCTAAAATGCGTCTTTTACTTATTATATATCTGATGTCTCACAGAAATCTTGATATCATGGAAGTGAATCCCCTGGCAGCAAGAAAAACAGGAAATAGAAAACACCCACGCAAAGAAGGGTAATTAGTTTCTCTTTTGAAACTCAGCAAACACAAGGAGAAGGCGCTCATAAAATTTTCTCTTAAATTTGCATTTTTTGTAAACGAAGACAATTTCTTAAAGCTGAAATACTCAAACAGAGTTTAAAAATGATGAGTCTTTTATTCCCGGCATTATACCTTAAAATGAAAATAAGAACGGTATATATTTTTATATACTTAATTAGAATTTTTGTGACATTTATTAACTTCTTAGAGTTATTCGTTTCTCTCTGTTTACGTTGAAAAACTGGGAACGTGTGCTCTATAATGTAATTTTCCCTTAATTGAAAAGAATGAGATTAACTATTTTGAAAGGTAAAGCTTTCATTGAAGAAACTCTCAAAGCTCCCTAAGAATATTGTGTATTATCGTTCTTGTTTGAAGTTAAAACAAATATTAGGATGCGTTAAGGATTTTCAAAAACTATTTTAAATTATTCAGTATGTTGAAACTTAATTAAATATCGTTAAGCTCTTTACTTATATCTTCATATTAAATAAAACGCATGAGTTTTCAAAATTTTTTGTGTACATTGAGAAACTTTTAAAAGTTAAAGCAGAAAGTCCCACTGAAAAGATTGATTTAATTATAATGGGAATTAAAATCTTATAGATTTTTTTCTCTTCATTTTCAAAGTTAGCTACCTAAACCTGAAACATTTAGCAATAAAGTAATTAATTCCTGATTCACCTTCGTTTTAAATATCTAAACCAATTGTAGCTAAATAATTGGAGCATTATAATAGCATTAGGATATAATTTATTATGAATTGGAAAGGTATTGTAGCATTGGATATAAACTTATTCTATGTCTATTACACAAACAACGCCAACTAAATCTCAAATACTACCCGATTTCTAAATTGAAAATATTAGCTTGGACAAAGGTCTTGCACATCCAATTGATGTTAAATGGCTTTCAAACTTAAATTTTCTTTTGGGAACAATGAAATTATGCCGTTTAACAAAACTTACGAATGAGTCTTCTAAGCTTTTCATTTAAACAAAAGGCATAAGGACTTTAGAATGAAATCCTAGTATATGAGTGCAAAGGATGATAAAATCTGCAAAAATCTAGCTGCATAAGTCTGGACATTTTAATTAAAGAAACACGATCATCTTGTTTTCTGTGATAATAAAAATGGCACTTCATTTAACTGAGAAAGAATTCTCTATTTTTCTTGATTCTTCGTCTATCAATTTCTTCTTTCATTTCTCAGATGGTCTTTTCTTTAAAAAAATTTAGGGAACAAAGAATTTGAAAATAATCGTTTTTTTAATGTGCCTGAAGAGTTTCTAATATTTATGCAACGAATTTAATCCTTCGAAAACCAGCACATCACAGTATTTTTGTTGGCTGAATTCCATTAAAAAATCGCTCTCTTATTAGTAGAATTATGTAATGAGCACAACTAACTGTCGAAACTTTGAAAGGGCGTTTCATTTTATAGCGAAACGAGAATTCTGTTGTGTTAAAACAACATATTCTTTCTACCGCCTTAGATATTCGCCATTTTTCGAAAAGCACTTTGGCCGGATGTCCTCCCTCCCCTCAGAATTCTTAGAAATATGTTAGGGTCTTTTCCAACGCTTCTGGAACTTTCTCTGGAGTCTTGGTGACGTAGTTGAGCTTTTTTCAACAATGGTCGATCAGTTTAGGGGCTGGCGAAGAATCTTTTTTGGGGTTGCTGTACAGTGTGGGAGACGAGTCCAGTTAAGATGGTAAAAATAGGAGGACAGAATGTATAAAAAAGTTTGAGTGAGTGTAATCTCGGCCGGGGGCCTTCGGGCTTCCCACGGCTACAGCGGAGTGAAGAGACGACGTAACAGTAAACTCATTTTTATCACTTCAGATGTTGACAAAAATCGTTGGATGTGGCATCTTAAGATGTCGGGTTGTTTGTACCGGATGAGTTATCTTACGTTGAGTGTAGCCGTGAATCAGTGAAATAAAGGAATTTTTCGTTGATGTTTCCGACCTGGATTAAAAAAATCTATGGTCCAAAAAATAAAATTGTGACAAGGTGTTCGAGAATCAAATATGGCGAGTGTGGCATGCAACAATGCCAACAATATTTCGTGCAGCTGTCAATTGGTTAAATATTAGTGCCACCGAACTGGATCTCTCATGGAGATTTTCCTGAATAATTAAAATTTCCCGATTAGGATTTAAGGGAATGCAAAGTGGTGACGTAAAAGCGGAGCGTTACTTAATTGTGACCCCAGTTAATCATTTAGTAAAAAGGGATGCATATGCGAGGTGATCTTCTGCGTGAAGTGATTATTTGTTGAAGGAGTAATTAATTCATGCAATGACCAAGAGTCATAAGTGTTTTGTTGTACTGGTAAAATTAATTGTTTTTTTATTATTGATGAATTATTTTTGGTGTTGCCTGGTATGTGGTAACAAAATGATTTTTATGTGTGTGTGACTGTTCAATGAGCGCAAGTACATCATTTCCCTACATTAGTGAATCTTATTAATTGTTTATTCTAGTTATCATTTTGCGATATTGCGTATTATCCAGCAAATGGCTGACTTTATGCTGTGCAAATTATGTTACATCAATTCCTTTTATAATTCTCTCTATATCATATAATAAAGATAGCTGTCTTAAAATTGTCTAATTGATTTATCTCATGCCAACTTGCTACCCAGGAGGTAAGGCCTGGATGCACCTATGGGTTATTGCTAATACACAAAGAGCTAGTTTTAAAAAATTATTATTTATTGACTTTAGAATAAGGCATTCTTAAGTAAAAAATCAAATTAAGATAATAAAAAATCTATACGACGATTCATTTTGTCAGTTTTAGAGACCGTTATGAACATTTTCATTGAACTCTTAGTTTGAAAATTCTTGTTTTAATTTTCAAATGTAAATGTTAATTTTGTAACTTTGCATTTATGTCACATATTTTATATGACGGAAGGAACTTGATAAAACAATATTTGCGTGACAAAAATACTAAGTGGAAATATTATCGTTGATGTGCAACGAATCCAACATTTCTTCCATTGTTTTGTTCTTTCTAGACGACCATATTTAAAATACGTTGATTTAATTCTGTTTTGTCTTTATTTTTTCGTGGTCATACTTCAGAGTTTACACAAGAGGTGGAATCTGATATATTTTATTCATATTCACAATTTGGCCACATAATGTAAAATGTCTAAGATAGAGTAGTGCAAGATCTGCAATGTTAAATATGCATGCATTCAATTTTATTACTGTTACCTATTGTTACTTAAGTAACCGTGAACTGTAAAAGATTATAAAATTTAGTTCAGAAATCATTAAAAAAATTTAATTCCGATGTATTTTATCAAACAGTTCTCTTATGAAATGGTGCCTTCCTTGCGAAGGCTGTATTATTGTAGTGAATAGAGTTTTACAGAACCGAAAGAGAGTTAACTCATGTCTTAGCAAACCATTCAAAGAAATCTACTGTCAATATATTGTTCACATACACTGGTGTCCAAAAATAACGCACCATTTTGAAAATGCTGAAAAATTGGAGTTAATATGGATACTATGGTTCGCAATCAGTTGCTGAGAATCGTGGGACATGGAACTCACATTTTACAATCAAGATTCTGTCACGAGGACAATTGGGGGGCACTAGAAAGGGATGAATGCGAAAGTGGAGTTTGTCCCATCCTGTTTCACAGAAAGCTGATAACGAGATGTAACTTTCATCAATGGTTATGTTTGATGTGCATAATATTTACATGCATTTTCGTAAACACAGCACAAATATTCGGAAAGATATAAAAGTTTTCAGAAGAAATCCCAAATTTTTTCGCTTATAACGTGCAGAGTTCTCCACAAATTGTACGAAATTTACTGAATACTTGACAATGTGTAAAAGGAGCATTGTGTTAAACTTTGAATAAAAAAAATTGAATATTACAGGAAGTATGAGCATTTGTAGTAAATAATTTTTTACTGCGCATGAGGGAAATGTAGCGTAAATTTTTTTTCAGAACTTCAGGGCCAGATATAAAGGGCAGCTTATATAAAAATTCCAGTTCAATACCCTTAGTATTCAGAAAGATATCGGCATTGCAACTTGGTGAATTTTATTACATTCTAAGAGAAGCTAAATGATGAGTGTTCTTCCACAAACTGATATTTTTTCGAAGACTGAATCTTAGAAGAGTAATAATGAGTTTTATGAAAGTTCAATATCCTAAATACTTCTGTATAATTATAAGTTAAATACATAATTTAAATTACAGTTCAAAGGTTACTATTCGAAGGTTCAAGTTTAAAAATATCAGTTTGTGCAAGAACACTCATCATTTAGCTTCTCTTAGAGTGTACCAAAATCTTTTTTCTTAATTGCTTTTGATGAAAAAAGTCTTCCAAAGCATTGCTCCTTTTTTAAAATAAATTTGCTTTTTCAATAAATCTCTTCTCTTTATTTAATAATTACGCCTGTCTATTAAATGAAATCCGATTAATAAAATGCGGGGATTTTTCTAATTGAAAGAATAAAAAACGGCAACAGTAATTCTCAGTTTCTAGAAAATATACGGTAGTATAAATTATTTAGAATTAATTTTCTTACCGCTTATAGAACTGAAATTGTTTGTCGCGAAAACCAGAAAATATTTTCAAAAAAGGGTTTAAAAAATTCCTTATGAAATAGTTTACATTGAATTATTTATATAAAGCCAAATGTACAATGAGATTTTATAAATAACAAATAGCTAAGATATATGCTAATGATAATTGTAAAAGCGTTAATTTTATGTGAAACAGAAATAAATGTCTTTTGAGTTCGATGTCGTAGTCAATTAAATTAGATTAAATAATCTGTCAAAAAGTTAATCTATCGATCTTTTTCCTAGAATCTATAAATTTAACGGAAGAAAAATTCTCGCAGTCGTCTCGGATATCATCAACTTTTCTTTTTGTATTAAATATCTTTTTATAAAAGTTATTTACTTTATGTGCTCCTTTGGAAAAGTGAAATTCGATGAAAAGTAAACGAAGTGAAGACAAATGTTTTTCAGCTTTAGGCAAATATTTTTTAATTCTCAGCTTTCAAGGAAGATAGTTTTACTGAAAAATATGCAGAAGATGATATCTTTAAGGATAGACTTTTAAAAAGCAAACAAATGAAGATAAGGATGAAATAGGTTACAAAGTTTCTATTTTGAAAGCATTAATTAAGGAATATAATTATTTTAAAGGTCTCTGTACTTTTATTTAAGGAATCACAACTTTTAATATTCATTTGTCAATGAAAAAGGTAAATTCAGTTGGGCATTGCGAAAACATGATAGTGAAAACAATAAAATCAAACTCTTCTTCAAATTTTGCGTATGTAGGTTATTTTCATAATGCTTCAAGTGAGAATATTTCGTTTAGCTATAAAGAGAAAACTTTTTTAAAGGTAGCTCTTGAGAATTTTGGATATTTCAGCAAAAATGCCTCGATTTCAGACATCCCAAATAAGGAGTTTAAATAAAATATGTTATTTCTAGAAAATAGATTAAACCTGCTAATGCTGTAACGATGTTTTTATTTTTACTACCAAATAAGATTTGTTCATTTTTAAAAATCCATAATGCAGCTACTTTTACTTTTGACATTTCACAAATATAAACTTGTGTGTATTTCTAATAAAGATTTTTGGTTCTTCGTTTTTAAATCAAATTAAAAATAAAATTAACTAATTTGGATACATTTTTCAAGAATGAAAAATTGTTTATTTTTTATTCATTTGGCACGCACCTTCACATTTTTACCCTTGTATTATCACTGAATAATAGCATATCTTCAAATTTCTTGATAAAAAAACACAGTTGAATATTAAGTTGAAAACAATTGAAGGAAACTGGCCACTTTTCTTCGGTTTAAAAATTTTTATGATATATTTGAGCTTAAAAATGATGCTTAGTTTTTTAATGTTAAGTGTGTATTTCATTAATTACTATTTTATTATAATTTTTGATTTAAAATGCATCGTTATTTAATGAGAAATGGAATTTAAAAAAAACTATTTGTAATTATATGCCCAGTTGTATGTTCCAAAAATGATTTGAAATTCTTTCAATGTGTTTCAGAAATGACAAGGCAGTTACTCAGTCAGAAAACCCTTTTTCATAATCAGTTTAAGTATATTTTACATTTAAAACTTAATCGCATAGTTTTTAGAAGAGTTTACATGTCTTTTTAGAGTTTAAAACTCTGCATTTTCTCTTTAATTCATATCTATCGTAAAATAAAAATGGAAGAATTGATTTTAGAGGTATGTCATTTTCATAATGCTTCTCTAAAAGCTGAAGTATATTGATATGTTTTTTATTGAGAACATCCGATATTATAAATTTTACTACAATTCATAATATACTCCGTTTAATCCAAATTCCATAAAAGTGATGAAAATAACTACCATAATGCATCAGAATACCGAAAATTGTATTTTATTTTTTTGTTTAACTTTATAAAGTTTATTTTATTATTATTATTTTAAAGTAGTGAAGTCAATTTAGAGTCACATGAAATACGATGCGTCAATTCAATTTTAAAATGTATTGTGCATCTTGGAGGAGAAAAAAAAGAACTTTCTATCAAAGCACAACGTAAGACAAAATAAGGACCAAAGAGCATCACCCCGCCCTGCCTAAGCATCCGGGTAAACTATTGAATGACCGGCCGCCGCAACAGATAGTCGGGCACTGTGGTTCCTGCATAATAGCCCCATTACGAGCGGCTCATGCAGCAACCCCCCGTTTCACCGGGGTACGACCCTTCTTCGGAAGTGGGCCCGAAGAGCCACACCACCATTATTGTGCCATCGGGTTGAGGAGAGCCAGCTTACTTATACGGTAGCCTCTCCTCCTCAAACTCACGGTGTCCCCCCGATGGGGAACCGTAAATACAGCCCCCGTCCTGCCAAAGCACCCGGGTTTTCACTGAATGACAGTCGTTGCAACAGAAACGAGTACTGAGGTCGGGTCCTAATGGCCAACACAGCCTCACGGCCCAACCCCTCCCGTAGGAGGTACGTACTATCACTGGAGGAGGGCTGCCGCCCCCCCCCATTTATGTACCCCTAGGCGGGCGAGTTCCTTCATATACAAACCTGAGCAACTCATCCACACTTAGTGGTGCCCACTTCTATAGAGGGACCCCCGATGGGGAAGACAAAATAAAGTTAGATATCAGATTCCACGCGCAGTTCCTTTCCCTAGTAGCACAAAGTTATTGCACACTATCTTACGATATTCGCAATATTGTATAATGTTGTACAATATCATATAATATTATACAATATCGAATAATATTGTACAATATCGGGCAACATGTTGCGCTACCTGGGTTAGCCGTGTGACTTTGATGGCATGTGCATTGAGTCCATTGAGAACTTACAGTTTCCTAACACAGCACAACTCCGGTTAACCGAAATAAAGGGGGGAGCCATTTCGAATAAGGATTTTTTCGCTATTTTGTATCCAATTACAGTATGTAATTCTGAAATGTTTTCTCCGTAAAACGAATTCAAACTCGCTTTGTTGGTTCCACTCATGTTCTTTCAGTCATTCATGTTTTTTAGAGTTAACCCTCCATCGGGGTCAATGCTTCTGACAGGCGCAGGTAAGCAAAACCGTAATTAATATTGTTAATACCCAATAATTTTAATTTTAGCATTCTTAAATTAATCACTGACCTTCTTGGGGAGTATTAAAAGAAAAGTGAGGATATCGTTGAAAAAAATCTCGCATTAGCGATTATTTCCGTACAGTACAGTACGTGTTTTTTGGATTTGCTGTTCAAAGGCATTTCTGATAACCCGGGTTTCGATTTACCGGAATTCGGTCAACTGGGGCTCTACTGTCCTCTGTTAAGCTAGTCAACTCAATTAATAATAAATTTGTGGTAGAATATTTTGTTAAACATAATGACATTAAATACTTTTATTTTGTTCCATTCGATTTCCAAAGTGTTCACCACTTTTGGGGAGCAGCGATTGAATCGCCATTGCATTAAAAAGAATCTCGTCTACTCTTAAATTAAGAAGTTTGAAAATTTTCATTTCAAAATGCATCTTCCTAACATCTTGTTTCTTCTTCAAATTACAATCCTTCCAATGCTTTGATGTTTTTTTTTTTTACTTCGCTTTTCATTGCAGACATGTCTGTTAATACGGAAAAGTGTATAAGGTAAAACTAATCATATCGGTTGCTAATTATGTAGTATCTTACTGTTTACGCCAAATAAGTATTAATATTCCTAAAAGATACATAAAGAATTCGACTTATCTGACACCTGAACGTTATACAATTACCTAGTATGCATATTTATTTTCATAAATACGTAAGAAAAAAAAGAACAAATTCTTCTTGCTGTACTCATAAATATTCCATATTTATCAACCAGGCAAGACTCGAATGTTCTAAGCGCAAACCTTAAGCAGCTTTTCTATTTTTATATACATAGTTCTGTCAATAAAATACATTAACAGACCTCCTCCTGAAAGCTGATAAAATGTTTCACACGAGCGAGCCATCATAAACTCGTGGAGAGTATTCACTTTAACAAGCTTCAACGATTACGAGAAAGCTCCAGGAAAATCCATATACGTTCATTCATTCAATGATAACGAGCTACTGCAAATAATTTGTTTCCCCGGAAAGCGCAATTCAGTCGCAAAAAGAACCCGTGAAAGCGATTTGGAACACAAGTATTAAATGATTTCAAGCTTCGCTGGATTTGTGAAGATTGCAGAGAACGCTGAAAAGCTTCAGAAAACTCTCTTTAGTGGAGTGTGTATGTCGCTGATGATTAGGGCTCGAAGGATCAGTATTTAATTAAAATTAATTAAACGTTAAAAGAGCTTAAGTCCGGATTTGAACGAGGAACTGTAAAATTAGATGGCATAAATACGGTGTTTTGATCATGGAGACTAATTAAAGCATTAGTGTCTTAGCTTATTTGGGAAGTAAGAAAGAAATGCTGTTGCTGAATAAATCCCAAAAAATCGTTTTCATTCATTTTCTGAATTGTTTATTCATTAAAAGTATTTAATTAATCTAGGAAATATATGGAGAAATGAATGAAAGATTTATTTGGTAAAAGTCATTATATTTTTGGATGAATGAAATAAATTTTTCCAACGCTTATGTAGTTTATTATGATTGTAGTGGGAAAGAAGTAATGAGATTATTTTTAAAAATATCGTCTGAGATCCGTTGAAGTACATGTCGTTTGTCGCGGTTGTTGTAGAAAAACAAATTGAACAGATGACTTTCAGGAGTATCATCAATTAATGCATAGAAAATTATTTATATGTCAATATTTTCGTGCCAGACTTTTCTTGGATGAACTAATAATATTTAAAACTTGACTGAACTAATAATATTCCTTTAACATTTTTAAGAGGACGTAGTTTTAATTGAAAAAGAATACTTGTTACGGCCTAAATTCTCATAATTTTTCTTACGCCCTCTAGCGGTCTTTTTCTGTGTGTGCATCTTGTGTTTTCAGTATCTTTATCAGTGTAAATTTGACTGTGTGAGGCTCGCTTGAGCCATTGAGTTTACGTTTGTCACAGAGATTTTTGTTTAGTAATAAGAACCAGTTACAATCCATTGCCTCGTCTTTTGAGTTTTGGTTAGAAATGACCACGTCCCATTTTCACACTCCGTAACAATACTGTACGGATGTAAATGTAAAGTTTTTATAAATATGAATATTCATGAAAGTAATAATTTAGTATTAATTGCAATTTATTATACTTTTTAACAATTAAAAAAATAGTCACAAAATTAATAAAAACATATCATTATGCCTTGAAAACATTTGATGCAAATTAATCAGAAGAATTGATCTGAACCGCATAATAAAATACAGATCCTAAAAATACGCCTCTGTCCTTCTTAGTAATATATATAAACGCATTTGTTAACCAACTACCATTTTAATGTGTATAGATTCATATTGCAAATTGTACTCAAATGTGTGTAGTAGCGCAAAATTTATCTGAATCCAGTTCGTTGGATAATACAACAATGAATTTTGAAATAATCCAGAATTGGAATTTTTAAACATATTTAGTAAAAACAGATGTATCTCAAAATCTGTGACTATAATTGGCTCCACCATTGGCCGTTACATAATTGTAACCAGTAATAGTGAA
This sequence comes from Araneus ventricosus, assembly GCA_013235015.1. Lineage (NCBI taxonomy): Eukaryota > Metazoa > Arthropoda > Arachnida > Araneae > Araneidae > Araneus > Araneus ventricosus. The sequence continues at coordinate 16,685 of BGPR01003766.1, read as the reverse complement.
ATTCGAATAAAAGTTTCCGTGTATTTTGAAAAGTTTGCTAGACGCATTTTATTACTAATGTAACTTAAAATGTCAAACTATTCAGTTTGAAAAAAAAATGATAAAAGCAGCCTTCCCAAAGCAAACAAACCAAAAAAGTGTTGCATTTTTTATAAAAATTATGGAGATTTTTGGTCCAAATATTTTTATCTGAAACACATTTTCTGTGGATGGAACATATTAAGAAACCTTTTCTCCTGAAAACTAATAATTATTCCAACCGTAGGAGCAAACATCAGCTTATAGAGAACATTTCCTTTTAAAACCTGAATGCTAACGAGGTGCGTGAAACAAGTTGTTTAACAGTTCAGTCTCGGAAAGTATAGTTGAAAGCAATTTGGAACGCAGGTATTGAATGATTTCATGCTTTGCAGGATCGGTAAAGATTACAGCGAATGATGAAGAGGAATAGAAACTCTCTTCAGTGAAGAAGTCCTAATTAAAATTAAATTAATAAGAGCTTAGGTGCCGCGTTTTATTGAAAGAACAGCATAATTCAAAGTTAGAATTCTGTGCTTTGATCATTTGGACTAATTAGAGCAGTATGGACGAGTTTTCTGTTTTGTTTGTTTGCATTAAAGTTTTGGGACTACGTGATTCCGGTGTAATGCTAAGTCAATGGAATCTTCTAAAAGCCCAACAAATAAAGTCAACGGTTTTAATGAAAGTGAACAAAGTAGAAAATTCGTCCATAGCCACTATTAATTTGGAAGAAAGTAATGTTCCCAAATAATTTTTGATAAAGGGTTTTCTATGATATTCTGAATCTTACCTTCATTAAAAATATTTAACTAATGAAGAATAAAAATAGATAAATGCGTTAATAATTCATCAGGTATAAATTCGAATAAATTTTGTTTGAAAAGTATTAGTTTGGCTTGCAGTATGATGTAAAGTAGTGAAGAGGATTTCTGAGTATGTCGTCTGCGTTTGTAGAAACCTCAGTTTTAAAAAATGAATCATTGATATTACTTATTGCGTCTTTTAAATAGCAGTAATTCTAAATTAAAATAGAATACTGCATGGTAATCTGTGTAAATGATTGGTAAATTTGAATGAATCTTAGTGATTTGCTTTCATTATTTATTACAGTATTTATTCTGCGAATTAACAATTGTTCAAACTTGTAGAATAAAGAAGAGAAAAAAGAAGTTTTAGTCTTGGAAAAAAGTTTATATTTTAATTAGTCAAATTAATCATTTGTACCGCTTAGTAATAAGCATATATATTAAATAAATGGAATTATATTTATTTTGAATTATTCTTTTAATAAATTGGAGAAAAGATGTTTCCTAAGTAGACGCAAGTTCGGAAAATTATCATTATTTTAAAGTTCGTTTCCAAAAGTTATCGAATGTAGACTTGTAAATAAAGTCATGAAGCACTAGACAAAATTTAAGTACCCGAGTAAAACTTTTCATTTCAGAACCAAAATATAAAAAATTGACCTTAATGCTAAAATTACATCCATATTGAAAGCATCGATGGTTTTTATCTTTTTGATAAAAAATTTATTGACTTCGAAATATTAAGTTATATTCTTCAAACCGAATGAGCAGCTGTAAATTCTTTTTTTTCATCAGGCAACGCAGTTTCATTCGCGTGTTCTGAAGATTACGAGACTGAAATGGTACAGTATTTCTCTCGATCGAATGTGTGTAACACTGTTGATTACGGCTGCCTGGATGCAGATTTAATTAAAATTAATTAAACGATAAAAAAAACTTAAGCCTTCATTTAAACGATAAGTTGAAAAATTCTGTATTTTGATTATGGTGACTAATTAAAGCATTAAAGTCTTAGTTTATTTGGATTATAAAGAATCTCTGCTGCCAAATAATTTCGGGGGAAAAATCGTTTTCTGTAATGCAATGAATCGCTTCTTTAATAAAAATATTTAATTAATAAAGGATAAATTTGAATAAATTAATGAATAATTTATTAGGAATTATTTAGGATGGTTTTTCTTTGAAAAGAATAAATTTCGCGGTTCACATGTCGGTCATTATAGTTGGTGCAAAGAAGAAATTAAAAAAAAAAAGATTTTAAAAAATACTGTCTGCTATTCTTCCTACTAAACTTCAGGTTCTTTTAAATAAAATGGAATAATAGTATTCCTTTTACATTTCTGAAATGGTTTTAGCACTAAATTAAAGTAGAATATTACGTGGTAGCAGGTGTAAGTAATTGACAAGCATGAATTATTCATGACACTTATAGTTGTATTATTAACCATAATTTATTCTAATCATAAATAGTTTATCAAACTTTTTAGTAGTTTGAAATGCCGCTACTGAAAATTATACATTTTTCTAAGTTAGAAGAAATTGATTTCTAAGTTTAAATTAAAGAAATCCAATGTTTACAGTTATTCTTAAATATTCTGTCCGAAAAATCATCTGAATAAAGCGTAAAGAACTATATACCTTTATTACTGAATTAGAAAGAATTTTAAACCTTTCGAAGAATTTCGATTTAGAAACCAAAACTTTGATCTGCGGATTTTACTTCTAAAAACATTATATTTTTCAATTACATTTGATTAAGAACCATTGAAGTAGGGGAAAGCTGGGTAAAACCGGGTAGCTAAGTTTCGAAGGCCTGCTGGAGCTCAAATATTCGACAGAGACATATTTTAATAAAATTTGACAATGTCAAATTTTATTAAAATATTCATTGTTTATCGGAGTACGATATATCTTTCCAGAAAAGTCGCAGTTTCATTACTTTTTTGTCAATGTTTTTTATATAGAAAAAGTCAAACTACCCGACCGGGTACACATGTTAACGTTATGGGAAATTAGGAAAATTCGATTTTGAATGGAAAAGTTGCAATAGTTTTTATTTTATATGACAGTTTAAGAATATTAGTTGCAAAATTCACATGTAAAGCAATTGTCCTCTTCCTCCGCACCACTGCAGCTTTCGTGGGCACAGCTAACACAGTTTCTGCATTAGATTAACCATTCTCCTTTGTTTACATTAGAAAATTCACCAGAAAAATACAAACAATCAACGACTGATGTGTTTTATCGTGTTAATCGGAGGAATCATCACGGCTGACTGTCCCGGTCTTACGCCACTTGTAGTACCCTGTTTTACACCGAGTGCAAAAGTTCTAAAAACTATATAGAACCGCGCAATTATTGGATTAAATCCTTATTGTTTGATAGGGTATAAATCCTTAGTAAACTTATAATAAGCTGGACTGAATATAGTTTTTATAACTGTAATGATTTTGAAGTAAGGATAGTTTAAAATAAAAAAAACCTTACGTCTTGAAACAAATAAACCTTCACAGAAGCAGTGAATTCAAAAGCTGTAACACGCCACTATGACTGTTCCTTTTTCTTGATTAGTAGAGTGTAATTCTGTATCTGTCCGCTAGGAAGAAGAACTAATATTACCAGAATCAAGGGTACCCGGTTTTACCCCACTCTTCCCTACACGTCGTTTGTTACGGTTGTTGTAGGGAAAAAAATGAACACATGACTTTCAGGAGTATCATCAATTGATGCATAGTAAATTATTTACATGTCAATATTTTCCTGCCAGACTTTCCTTGGTTGAACTAATAATAATTTCAACTTGACTGAACTAATAATATTCCTTTAACATTTTTAAGATGACGTAGCTTCAATTGAAAAAGAATACTGTACGGAAATAGGTGCAAATTTTTAATAAATATGAATGATTCGTAATGGTAATAATTTAATTTTAATTCTAATTTTTTATACTCGTTAACAATTTAAAAAACAGTCAAAAAATTAATAAAAACATATCATTATACCTCGAAAGAATTTGATCCAAATTAATCAGTAGAATTGATGGTTCTGACCCGCATAATAAAATACAGATCCTGAAAATACGCCTATGCCCTACCTAGTAATGTATCTGCACGCATTTGTTAACCAACTGCCATTTTAATGGGTAAAGATTCATGTTGTAAATCGTACTCATGTGTGTGTAGTAGCGCAAAATTTAACTGAATCCAGTTCGTTGGATAATACAACAATGAATTTTGAAATAATCCAGAATTGGAATTTTTAAACATATTTAGTAAAAACAGATGTATCTCAAAATCTGTGACTATAATTGGCTCCACCATTGGCCGTTACATAATTGTAACCAGTAATAGTGAAATTCGAATAAAAGTTTCCGTGTATTTTGAAAAGTTTGCTAGACGCATTTTATTACTAATGTAACTTAAAATGTCAAACTATTCAGTTTGAAAAAAAAAATGATAAAAGCAGCCTTCCCAAAGCAAACAAACCAAAAAAGTGTTGCATTTTTTATAAAAATTATGGAGATTTTTGGTCCAAATATTTTTCAACACATTTTCTGTGGATGGAACATATTAAGAAACCTTTTCTCCTGAAAACTAATAATTATTCCAACTGAAGGAGCAAACATCAGCTTATAGAGAACATTTCCTTTTAAAACCTAAATGCTAACGAGGTGCGTGAAACAAGTTGTTTCACAGTTCAGTCTCGGAAAGTATAGTTGAAATCAATTTGGAACACAGGTATTGAATGATTTCATGCTTCGCAGGATCGGTAAAGATTACAGCGAATGCTGAAGAGGAATAGAAACTCTCTTCAATGAAGAAGTCCTAATTAAAATTAAATTAATTAGAGCTTATTTGCCGGGTTTTATTGAAAGAACAGTATAATTCAAAGTTATAATTCTGTACTTTGATCATTTAGACTAATTAGAGCAGTATGGACGAGTTTTCTGTTTTGTTTGTTTACATTAAAGTGTTGGGACTACGTAATTCCGGTGTAATGCTAAGTCAATGGAATCTTCCAAAAGCCCAACAAATAAAGTCAAGGGTTTTAATGAAAGTAAACAAAGCAGAAAATTCGTCCATAGCCACTATTAATTTGGAAGAAAGTAATGTTCCCAAATAATTTTTGATGAAGGGTTTTCTATGATATTCTGAATCGGACCTTTATTAAAAATATTTAACTAATCACGATTAAAAATAGATAAATGCGTTAATAATTCATCAGGTATAAATGCGGATAAATTTTTTTGAAAAGTTTTAGTTTGGCTTGCAGTATGATGTAAAGCAGTGAAGAGGATTTTTGAGTATGTCGTCTGCGTTCGTAAATACCTCAGTTTAAAAAGTATGAATCATTGATATTACTTATTGCGTCTTTTAAATAGAAGTAATTCTAAATTAAAATAGAATACTGCATGGCAGCTTGTGTAAATGATTGGTAAATATGAACGATTCTTAGTGATTTACTTTTATTTTTTATTACAGTATTTATTATTCTGCGAATTAACAATTGTTCAAACTGTGTAGAATAACTAAACAAAGAAGTTTTTGTCATGGAAAAAAGTTTGTATTTTAATTAGTCAAGTTGATAGTCTGTACCGCTTGATAATAAACATGTGTCTAATAAATGGAATTATATTTATTTTGAATTATTCTTTTAATAAATTGGAGAAAAGATGTTTCCTAAGTAGACGCGAGTTCGGAAAATTATCATTATTTTAAAGTTCTTTTCCAAAAGTTATAGAATGTAAACTTGTAAATAAAGTCATGAAGCAATAGACAAAATTTTATTACCCGAGTAAAACTTTTCATTTGAGAACCAAAATATAAAAAATCGGCCTTAATGCTAAAATTACATCCATATTGAAAAGCATCGATGGTTTTTATCTTTTTGATGAAAAATTTATTGACTTCGAAATATTAAGTTATATACTTCAATCCTAATGAGGAGCTGTAATTTTTTTTTTCACTAGGCAACGCAGTTCATTCGCGTGTTCTGAAGATTACGAGACTGAAATGGTACAGTATTTCTCTCGATTGAATGTGTGTAACGCTGTTGATTACGGCTGCCTGGTTGAAGATTTAATTAAAATTAATTAAACGATAAAAAGCTTAAGCCTTGATATAAACAATAAGTTGAAAAATGCTGTATTTTGATTATGGTGACTAATTAAAGCATTAACGTCTTAGTTTATTTGGATTATAAAGAATCTCTGCTACAAAATAATTTCGGGGGAGGGTTGAAATCGTTTTCTGTAATGTAATGTATCGCTTCTTTAATAAAGATATTTAATTAATAAAGGATAAATTTGAATAAATTAATGAATAATTTATTAGGAATTATTTAGGATTTTTTTTTCTTTGAAAAGAATAATTTTCCTGGTTCACATGTCGACCATTAGAGTTGGTGCAAAGAAGAAATAAAAAAAAAAAGATTTTTAAAAATACTGTCTGCTATTCTTCCTACTGAACTTCAGGTCCTTTTAAATAAAATGGAATAATAGTATTCCTTTTAAATTTCTGAAATGGTTTTAGCACTAAATTAAAGTAGAATATTGCGGGGTAGCAGGTGTAAGTAATTGGCAAGCATTAATTATTCATGACACTGATAATTGTATTTTATTAATCATAATTTATTCTAATCATAAATAGTTTATCAAACTTTGTAATAGTTTGAAATGCCGCTACTGAAAATTATACATTTTCCTAGGTTAAAAGAAATCACTCTGTAAATTTATATTAAAGAAATCCTATGTTTACAGTTATTCTTAAATATTCTGTCTGAAAAATCACCTGAATAAAGCGTAAAGAACTTGTATACCTTTATTACTGAATTAGAAAGAATTTTAAACCTTTACAAGAATTTCGATTTAGAAAACTAAAACTTGAAAAGCGGATTTTACTTCTAAAAGCATTAAATTTTTAAGTTATATTTCTTTTTAAACTGTAATTTGTGGTTTCATTTTTATTTCTGTTTTAATTAGTGGTTGTTGATTTAGAAAATTCCAATTTAGTCCATTTTTTATAAAATACAAAATGTATACAAATATTTTAAAAATATAGTTGTAGAATACATAATGAAATTAGTTCTCGTTTTAAGGTTCTTTTAATTCTTGGTGAGTAAATCATTTTGTTGTTCACTATTTTAGGAATGACTTCAGAATTTGGAATAATTGGAGAATCTTCTTTTTTTCTCCCCTTCACGTTTGCATCTCACAATACATATAAAAAAATATGTCGTCTAATTATTAGACTTTCATCCTTTCAGGTCTAAATATTTTGAAAACTGCATCCATTGTAACGTGAATTTTGTGCTTAGAAACCCTATCCGACTTTTAAAAATTAGTCATGGTTTGCGCTGGAATCTGAAGAATAATGCTTTCACTGAGGGTTTTTTTTTTTTACTTTTTTTCCATTATATTCAATATAAGTAAAAAATCGTTCTTTCTCTTTTCTACTTAATATCTTAGGACTCTATCGTAAAAAATAAATTACTGATGTCACACATATTTTTTCTGCGAGAATAACTTCAATATTTATCATAGTATGCTTCGCATTCCATTTTAAAAACTTTCAGTCATTTTCTGGACACCCTATCTCTCCTTACTTATCTTCATTTTAATAAATACACTCGATAAGAAGCTCTGTAAATTAATTACTGTTAGAGAATTTACTTCGTGCAAAAGGCAGTATTGAAATCGATTTAATTCATGTGACTTTGCAATCACGTGGCAAAGGTCTTGATCCATACCATCTAACTGCACAATGTCTCACGTTGTGCTGTTTCATTTTTAACTCCACCAAGAAGCGCTTGTTTGTATCAAGTGATAACATGAATAAAAACAATTATTTTAAAGCTTAGGAAATGTATCAGTGCGGAATGCTGCCGCTAACACTGTATGTTTTCAGGTTTATGAAGTCCACTTCAAACAGTGAGAAAATGCAGAGTTTCCTAATGAGAAGCTCTCTGCAGAATAATTTTACTCAATTTCTGATCGTGAGTTCGAACGAAAGAAATGGAATTATTTGGTAGACGATTAAACATTAAGCTGAGAGACAGAATTTATCACATATGTTTAGTTTGTTTGAACAACAAGCATCAGTGTTTAACTAGTAGAATAAGTTTTTAATATTTATTTGCATAACTATTAAAAAATTTGCCTCTGTTTTTTCTTTCGAAAAAGTATGTAGAAAACACAGATCAGATTTTATCCTGCAAGGCAAAAATCTTTGTTTTTGTAATCTGCCTTGTTAAAATCTTTTAAAACTAGTTTTAGTTTAGTGGGAATAATTCCATATACGAATATTTTTTTCAGTTTTCACATACATACACTGATTTACTCGCAGTACGTTGCATTGATTTATATGAAATAACATAAGATTAATTTTTCACAAAAATGGCTTCAAGGTCATACGATCATGTCCTTATGCACTCATTGAGAATATTGTTTCTTAAAGGAGAGGCATGATATAATTATATTGATAAAGTAACTAATTTCAGAATGTCTTGTGAGTGATAACTTATCATTATTCTTTCCAAAAAAAGTTTTTAATTTTTATAGCTTCCTCATGTGAAACATAACCTTATTAAAAAAAAGAGCTAGAGGCATTATGCGTTACTTGCCCATCGAAAGACTTTGCTAATGAATAAGAACAAAAGCAACCTTTATATATTTTGGGCTGTTTCTTTTTCACCTTAGAAATGTCAGAGACCTTCAAGGCAAAAATGAACAATATTTTTTATATAATTAAGCGCAAGAAACTCTCCTTTCACTCTAACAAAAAAATTTAAATATCGTTTCATAAATTATATATTTCTTCACAAACATTTTTCAAAGAATATTCTAAAATTACGGATTTTAGGTAGATTCCTTATAGGAAGTCTGTTTAAATGCATGTGAATTTTACAATAAATGGATAGTGTTATTTATTTTAATTTCTTAATCGTTTTTAATTATCATTTAGTGCATGATAATTTTTAGAATTTTCCTCTTCTTAAAAAGAGAAAAAGTTAAAGAAGTAACTGTTGTTCATGATTACTTCTGAACAATTTAATATTTTTTTCTTGAAAACATTTTATGAATAACAAAAGTTTTAGAAATATATATGCATCAACAAAAAATGTAATGATTTAGATTTTCAGAAAGATCACCACAATATGGTTAAATAATTATAATCGTACGTTAGAAACGTCATTAGCAGTATTTAGAATAAATAGCAGAATTAATAATCTCTCGCAAATTCTAATCCTTTTGGTCACCAAATTAAATTCGATAACTAAATGTTTAGTTACAACAGCCTTAATAATGAATTTTATTCACATCTTGAAAATTAAACTTTGTAATGGTTTTCATTTTTTAGAGCAGATATACATCTATTTTACTAACATTACTGTCTAGAGATGTTTCCATAATATTTGGAATCTCACATAATGTTTCTAAATTTTCAATTAGCTACATGTAAACAGCACCTTTTTCTTTTTGTAAATTCCACTTTATAAAAGGTCCTTTTTTAAATATTCTTCTAAATTTTCTAGTACATTGTATAAATATTCCAACTGCGAAATTACCCAAAAGGTACGTTTCGCTCTTAAACACTTTTCCTTGATGCTATTGAAAACTTATGCATAAATGTAAAAGTTTTAAAGATTATAAACATATACATTCTGAAAAGTTGCTTATTTTCCGATTATTTCGCTTTATTTAAAATGTTACGCTACAGTCTCCTAATTTATGGTTAAGTAACATCGAATTTAGAATTTAGAGCTTATTTTGCACATCAATCATGGCACTTTGCTAAAGTTTTAAATTATCTAATAGTTGTTGAATAGTTAAGCATTTTATCTAATGTTTCAAATATCAGTAATTTTCTAAGAATATGAAAGAGTTGTAACGCAAACTATTTTATCTAAAATTAGCTTTCCATGCAAATTTAAAGCAATATTTTCGTTCTTTAAATTATGATTTTCAATATAAAAGTGAATTTTGAAATTAATAACAGAAAAATATATTTCCCTTTATTTGAAACTATTGAAATTTTGATAAATCTAAGGAACTTAAAACTTCTTAATACTGAATGAAAAGCAAATACTTTTAAAAACCAAATTTAAGCATTTTTTTGCAGATCAGAATCATTTATATCAAAAAAATGAATCTTTATTTTTCAATAGTAAATATATAGATTGTACTGAAGCCTTAAATTCATTTGAAACCAAACGACGAAATTTTACAACAAGCAGTTTAAATAAAAGAAAAACACGTTTGTTGTGAAATAATCAGTGAAGAAATATGTTCCAGAAAGTTGTTCAGTTTGGTAAGTACTTCCACAAACTCTTTCTAAACATAATTATCAAATTTAAGAAAAAATATGCGAACATTTAAGCAAATATATAAAAAAAGCATTCCTTTCAAAATAAAGGTGTGACTAAATCCCGTATTTCCTAAGGGGATAAACCTAATGGTTTGTTGAGTTTTCTTCAATTTCAAAGCAAATCTCTGGAAAAGGATTTTAAGAAGGTTTACAGAAACTTGTCTGCTCTAACACAATTCTAACTGCTGTTGTATGTTAATACGCTACAATTCCTTGTTTTCGTTCAATAAAAGACAACTCTATAACCCACTTCAAATTCCTCTGAACTTGGTAAAGAAACCTGCAAAAGTCAGAATTGGAAATAAATCTTTCGTAACAAAACAAATCATAATCTCAGGTTTCGGTTATTCAAACGCTAAATGCTGTTTCACTATATGCGTCTTCTGTTTACTCTGAAGATAGGATTAAGCAGTATATAAAATTTATTGTTGACTTATTTTTGCAGTTGCGTCGGCAGAATGAATAAAATGGGTGTTGATCCATAGCTTTACCAACTGAAAAATAAATTATGGTGAATTCCTTGTTTTTCATAAACAAAAGGAAATTCCATAACACAACTTCTCAAAATCCGAAGAAAACAGTAAAGAAATCTGTATAGGTCAGAATTGAAAATAAATCCCGGGTTTGAGAAAGTTTTTTTTCGATTAAAATCCAATGTCGCATACTCCGCAAATATGATTATGCAGTAAAGAAAATTTATTCTTCGTTTATTTTTACTATTGCGTCAGGACGCTCCAAACTGATGACGCCACAGACATAGATTCATGAACGTAAAAGAAATAACCGTATATAATGAACCATCTTTCTTTTTAAAGCATGAAACATAAAATTTCTTCCTGTATTCCAGTGTATTTTATAGAGACTCTGGATGGTTGTGTATTTGGAAGATTATTTTTAATGCTCTATGGGATCGTTTAAGGTCAGTGTTAATCGTACAGAAAATTATAACATGATACGAGGTTTGGAGAAAACAGTTACAATTTAGTCTATTCCAGAGAAATTTGCTGTCCTAAAGCAAAAATTAGAAATTATGTATTTATAAACGAATTAAACTGATTTATATATCAATTACCTTATAACTTTACTTCATATTTAAAATAAAGATATTAAATTTTTGAACTGTAATGATATTAACGCATTCTGTTTATGTATTCTTGTTATATTTAAAATGTTGTGATTAAACTACTTATTTATAGAAAAGTAATAAGACACGAAAATCTAGAATTTCTTCAAAAAATTAATCAGATTAGTTCGCAAAAATAATAAATTACTTAATTGCTGCTGAAAAGTTAAGCAGTTTAATAAATTTTAAAATATCATAATTTTCTAAAAAAAATGATTACTCGTATGATCCTGGAAATAAATTCCTATCAGCTAAAATACGAATTTTCTTATTCATCGGAGTATAACAGAATTCGTTTCCTTCCAAAAATCGGGGATAAAAACTAAAGTTTAAAGGTGAAAAATTTGAAATTAGAGAGTAATATAAAAAACAGTGTGCTAGTTGGAGATCTTTTTAAGAATTTGTTTCCAGTACATCGGCGAAATAATTTTTTAACACTCTTGCAAATAAAACTCTTATTTTCCAAACTTAAATATATATGCCTGCTTCGTAAAAGTTTTTAAATTAGATATAGGTAAAAGAAGTCTAACTAAAAAAAACTTCTAATGAATACATAGAAAAACTTCTAATGAAGATACCAGCCCCATTTAAGTCAGAATTAATCAAAATATTTTCGAAGAAGTTGTCTAGTTTGGTAAACATTTTTAGAATTTTTTTTTCCTTATTATAATAACGGATTTTCAGGTATAATTTCCAACTATCTAAAATAATTCTGTAATATAGAAGCATCCTTTTCAAAACAAAGCTGTAGCTAGAATTCTTATTTATTAAGAATGTAATAGTTTGTTGAATGCCTGAGCTAACTTGGTTTAGGAGAAGATTCTTGAAGAGATTAAGAGCAGATTTTTTTTGATAAAAGTAACTGAAAGATAGAGGTATATTTGTTACTAAATGGATTTTAAAAGATATTTAAACATTAAAAAATAAATTTATTATTACAACTGTTGATAAGGCGACCAGTAATTTTTGTATCTTATGTAAATTTTACTATAAAGAACTTTTAATTAATGAATATAACTCTAATGCAACTTTCTGCTTAGTGAATAGCAGTAAAAAGGAATTAGATAACAGAATGCTGGCTTTTGCTAAAAAACTCAAAATTAAAACCTGTTCTTTAAATTTTCCTTATCTTTTTCCAAATGTTAAATTTCATAACAATCCTACTGGCTTTAGATTTGTTATGTGTGATACTGGATGTTATAATTATTTTATTGGTAAACATTTCTTCAAATTATTGAATATTATATTAAATGAAATTAAGAAAGAAGATAACTTCATTATTAACTGAAGTTTTCGACTTCATGAATAGCAACAAAATTTGCAATTTAAATACCTTCGAAAATCTCTACACTAATCTGCCTCATGATAAATTAATGGAAGTTTGCCTCTTTATGTTCAACGAATTTCTTAACGATTCTATTATAGAAAAAACTGGCTGGTTCGAACTATGTAACTTCTTCATCAAAGAAAACTACCTGTTTAATGGTATGCACTATTATAAGCAGATTTCAGGCATGGGTGTTACATTCTTCAGTGCACTGGCAAATGTCTTCTTGCACTTTTTTGAGAATAAAATTATTAGAAATAATTTAATTTCCCGCTACAGATTTATTGATGATCTTCTTATTCTAAATTCTGACAACTTAAGTTTCATTATTAATTGTTATCCAAAAGAACTTAAACTAATTAAAACGAACTTAAATCAAAATACAGGTACCTTTTTAGATATTAAAATTGAAACTTCTGAAGAAAAAAACCTTACTTGGCTTGTTTGGCGAGAGAGCTGATTTTAATTTCACTTGTGATTTTCATTCAAATCTGGATTCTAGGATCTTTAGAAACGTAATTTTTAGTCAAGCTAACCGAATTTTAAAAAATGTAATAACAGAAATGAATTTTTAGTACCTGCCAATAATTTTTTGAAAACTCTATACTGCAATAATTTCCCGTATAATATTTATAGCGTTGAAGATCTTATTCTCGAAAGTAGTCTTGAATATAAATATTAATTTATATTTTTAAAAAAATAAATTATTGCGCTGCTACTGTATTTTCTAATTATATCTTTTTACTTTACCGTTTCCTTTTATTTATGGTAGTGACTGAAACTGAAGGCTTTTTTAATCTAAATTTTTCAGCTTCCTGCACCTCCTGTTTTTCTTTCGATGACACCACAATCTTGGTTGGTACTTTACGGATGTTGATTAGGGCGGGATATTTCTTTGTCTGTGATTAAAGTATAGACATTTTAATTCTTTGCAAGAATTTGAGTAGGTTTGAATTTTCTTCCTTTTACTGATATCTTTATGAAGGCAGTTTCTGCCAGACGGCTAACGATTTTTAAATCAATTTTATTAGTGATATTATGTTTGTTTATTCTTTTTAAAAATTCTTTTGTTGTTTATTTATCTTGTTCGTCTTGGTTTGGGAAATTTCGGGCTATGAGAGGCTTTAGTTTGGCATAAAGCAAGCCTCTTGCAGAAAAATTTCCCATTTATTTTGAATCCATTTCGAATTTAGTCTATAGCCCTTGAAAAAGTGGACTAGAATGTATTCCTTGTTTATTTAATTCGATTATCTCAGAGTATATTTGGGGTTTTCTTTTCTTTGAATTATATTGTCTTCCTTTGTTTGTTGTATGCAGCGGCATATTGCACGCTTCTTAAACATTGTTTACATTTTGCAGTGTATGTTAAAATTTATTTTAATGTATTTTAATTCCTAATTTACTTTATGTAATTATCTTTATGCTCAATTATAGTAGTATATTTAAATGTATCTTTTTGTGTTATTTTTATCAATAAAAGAAACGTCTATAATCCACTTCTTTAAATTCATAAGAATGTATGAAAGTAACTTGAATAGATCAGAACTGGAAATAAATCCTTCGTTAGAAAACAAATCGTAATGTCGATTTTGGAAAAAAAAATGTTTGGACTTTTAGTGCAATTTTTAGTCGAATTCGGTCGTATATTCTACAAACGTATGGATGTAAAATTTATATTTCAGGTATCTTTACTATTGCTTCAGCCGTTAAAAAATTGATGGTTTACCTTTGGGAACATGGAACAAACTTCCTTTTGATGTGTTCGAACATAAAATAGAGTGTCATTGATTATGATAGGTACGAAGATAAGACGTGGTTTATTGTTGTGTTGTCCCACAACATTTAAATTAAATTAACAACTTAATTTTTAATTATTAACTTCAATTATTTTTCTTTCTTCTTAATGCATTTAATCAAAACGTTCAAAGTCTGTTCTTTCATCTAACATTTGAATATCTTATGGCTTAAAAGATCTTTTTTTAAAAATAATTCTATTTTTGTCATTTTATGCTTTATTTAAATAGTGACTTAATTGTCTTAAATTCCTGAGTGTGTGAAATGATAATTTGTTTATGCCAAGAGATGAAAAGCAAGGGAGATGGAATGCGTTCCTTTTCTTTTTCCCCTGCTCCGGTGGTTCTTCGTTTCTCCGCGAAGCATGGTCCCCGGTGAAAACTGCTGAGTCACGCTGAAGAGAAAATACCGGTGGATGACGAAATTTTACTGTGGGCTGATGAAATATCTGGTCCTGTTCTAAACTTTGGAGAACGTTCGAGAGGGAAGTGACGTAACTGCCTGTGACGTAGAGAAGCGAGCCTCTTTGGTTGGAGGAGGAGAACAGACGGGGTTTTAGTTTTTTCGGGTGCTGGACATCATCCAAGGAGGTGAACGGACTCTTGGAGAGGTCGGGAGTTGAAGGTCCCCTGCGAAGATGATTTTTTTCCCTTCGGGAGATGACGCTGCCATAGTGGGTCCATGCATTCAAGGTGTCGATGAGATGATTTCCCCTGCCAGAAGGTGCTACCTTAGAGGTTGCTGCAGAGCCTCAGTGATAAGTACTTTTTTTGAATTTTTATTATTTCTCCTTGTTACCAATGAACATTAGAAGCTGAAGGTTTTAAAGACAGCGAAGTGTAGATTAAAATTTTTTTGTCAATTTTGAAAGGATGAAAAAGTAAGCCGACCTCTTGCTGAAGCATGTTCATTTACAAGATTATTAAAACTCGTAAAGAAATAATAAGTGGAACTCTGGCCGCTGTAAGGCAATAGGACTATTTCTAGTGAATCAGTTTTTAGGTTTATCTCATGTAGCCGTATCATATTAAGTGCATACTTTTTGTTTTTTTTTATGTAACTGTGTTTGTTATGTCTAAGTGAATCAAACGTGTTTAATCATTAGATTTGTGAGTAAAGAAGTCGATCGACTGTAATTTCCATTGATAGTGTAAATCAAGGCATACTAATAAATATAAATTATTATAGCTCAATTAGTCAGTGTGCATTTATTTAGCCTAGAGCAAATTGAGTAAGGAACTGGCCTGGTAAAATAAATAAATAAATAAATAAATATATGACCTTGGTGTTATTGTGAAGTGAATAATCTGATAGTTTGTAAGTCTAAAATACTATTATAATTAATAAATCCCTATAGTTTGTCAAAAGGAAAAGAATTAGTTTAAACTTAAATACCACTATACGATCTAACTTTGTTTTAATATGCTATAACTTCACAGCATTGTCTTTGGGAGGAAAACCTCTTGTGTTGTGTGAACTCTTAAGATCAATATAAACAATATGTAGTATATACATATAAAATAGTAGGAGCATTTCAGCATCATGTTATTAAAGGCTGTTCCTTAATAATTCGCTGCCCAAAAGCAAAAATTAAAATTCTTGATTTCAGTTTATTAAACTTTTTATTAATCACTTTTTATTTAATTATTTTATTTTTTTATTTATTAGTTTTTAAGAAATTATATTTATTTGATGAAAATCATTTGTCATTGTTTTAGTGCCTGCATAATGCACAGTCATTTTGCTCAAAACATTTTTCATACTATCCTAGGTCAATTTAATCGTTTTTAAGGCGAAAAGAGTAGCAAAACTTAATGAAAGATTGATTGGCATTGCCTTCACGTTGACATGGCTAGACAGTTTGGGAGAATAAGCTATTATCCTCATAATCTAACCGTGTTTTCAAATTGCGAAATCATGCCAAATTGCCCACGCAGGTACCACATCAAAATATTCCAAGACAAAATAGCCCGTGCCAAAATAGCACCGACAAAACAGCCCCGTCAAAATTACCCAAGACAAAATAGTCCAAATTCAAATACTAAATGACATTAAAATACATTATTTTGTCTTAGGTTATTTTGTAGGGGCTATTTTGGTAATGGCTATTTCGGCACGGGCGTATTTTGTCGGGACTCTTATGGTTTGGGCTATTTTGAAGTCATGTTATATTGTTTTTGAGTTTTATGTTAACATTGTTTCCGTTCTTTTTTAAATAAAAATTGTTTAAATTAATTGTACGTATTAAC
>BGPR01003765.1:61180-128089 GCA_013235015.1 Araneus ventricosus | reverse complement strand
TAAATCTCCTAAATGGTCGGTTATAATCAAACCTAGAAAGAAAAATATTAAAAAAATTGCCAGAACGCTTCATCCATAATTTTTTTTACACGCCGCGAGGGCTACTAAGTGCAATGTGAGAATTGTTCCCCAAAACATCCATTGTGGTGAGAAATGCATGATGATAGGCTTTAGTTATTTTAATAAAAAATGTTCTTTGAGTTGTGGAACGTTTTAGGTAGTACATTCCCTTATATATATACTGCCTATTGTAATGGCTCTCTTGACACCACTTCGAAAAATTTCTGCATGCTTTCGCCAATTATTATTAATAGTTCTGTGAGCAGTAGACTTCGCCCCCCTCCCTCCAAAATATAAAAAAAAATCCCGTCGAGTGAGCCAGAAGGCTAAGGTACATTCCTTATGTCTTGGGTTATAAGGGAAATAACATTTCGTCCTCTATTTTCATTGGGATTAGAGTTGCAAAAATCAAAGTTTGTGAATGAGAATACAAATGACGAGAGCTTTCCAACAAGGTGTGTCATGCATGGATTAAAATGCAGTATAAGCGTCACTGGTTGCATCATAATCCCTTTAAATCTGTCAAATTATTGTTTTTCAAGAAATCGTCCATGACATTTCTCACAGTTTTTCCTGCCCTGATAAAATTATTTTCAAAAAAGACTGACCCAATGCAAGAGGAGGAGGATTTGCCATTGTTGTGGATAAGAAACTTTCCGCTTGGAGCCTCGATCTCCAAGACGAAGGTACCGAAGTCCTCAGTATCAAATGCGTCATTCATTGGCATCGAAACCACCATTATTAATATCTATTCCCCCAGAGGTTCAATCTCTGCGAGTTGGTTACAGTAACTCAAGATCTTCATCACTCCTCCGTTTCTAATCCTAGGGGGACTTCAACATTAGGGTGGGCTGACAAAAATCTAAAATTTTTTTTCATGTCGCTATACCGCGGAAAAGTTGCGAATGGGTGAGAAATTAAATGAGGGAAAAAAGTAAAGAAATTTATTGATATTTTCTGCTCGGGTATCGGCCTTAAATATCGTAAAAATTGACAAAAATCGACTGTTTTTGAAAATTTCTCTTTATCTGTATATTTTAGCATTAGCTGCTAAGTACTGATCTTCTTAAGAGTAATAAAGTTTATTTTATCAAAATCGGTCCAGAATTTCCGCTGGAACGTACCCTCCAAGTTTGACAAAAATATGTGAAATTACTTCAATATGCAATTTTTAGTTTCTAACACTCAACATAATCGTCATACGTCATCTTCTTAATGAATTGACACAGATCGATGTATCTTTATGAAAAAAAGTTATTTAGGTCTAAAAATATATCTACTTTATTTATTTTCTTTGTTTATTTTAACACAATGAAAAACTAAGCTCCAAAATTACAATATTATTTGTTACTTAAGAACGAATGGCAAGAATGCATAAAATAACAAAAAAATTAACAGACCTTTAAGGAAACACTTTAGCTATTAAGACATAATTATGCCTCTTAAATTTTTTGCATAGAATTATACTCTCTCTTCTCAACAAATGATACTTGGAAGTCTGATTTATGGAAAAACTCCCGATGTTGATGAAGAGCACTCAGTAAGGATCAATGATATCTTCCAAATATTGAAGCTGCCAGTCTGAAAACTTTCTTAAATCTATTGACCCTGTAAACGAATGCAATGCATCTTTTTATCAATACTGAAAATATGATTCTGGTCATGACACTGGATGAAAGAAAATATATCAGAGGACTGGGCATTAGACAAATTTTAAAGACGAAGCAGGCAGTCGAGAAAAGTAAAAAAACAATCAAATTTCAGGAAGCCCAAACTAAATTTTTATTTTAGGGAGTATACGGAAATTATTCAAATGAGTGCTTGCTGTTTAACTCCTATGTGATAAAGCATTTTCTTATAAATGCAATTTAAAGTGACATTATATTGCTCATACTAATGATAAAAATTTTGATTCTTGGATGTTTTGTGAGTTATTTTCTGCTAAAATTAACTTTAAAGAACATACCTGCACACATAAAATAAGAAACCTTTTTCTGCTTATGTATGGAAGTGATCGTTTTCCATTAAATTTGTTTTGAGTTCTTATACTATACTTATTCACATGAAAGACATTTTGTTTCTATTAAAGCTCTTTTTGTTAAAAGCTGTTTGACAGAGCATTTTCTAAGGTATTTTTGTATTAACTGCAAGCCATTGGCAAATATCAACAAAGTTTCACAAGAAAAGGAAATGCCAATCATATATAGGGTGTCCACTAAAGTCCTTCTACGCCACATTAACTTGAAAATGACTCAAGTGATCATGCACTGCACGATGAGATGGCTTACAGCGCCGCCTGGCGGCAAAGAACGGAGGTAGCGTTCTTATCTCGAAAACGGTACAAAATAGCGGGAAAAGGTTAATTGCAAAATTGTAGAGCGTAATCGATTTAGTACAAAAAGACATCTTGTGCATATTAATACTAAGAACAAAACGCTTAAATTGCACATTTGATTTTTCATGAGTTATGAAACTGTAACGTCACAAAACAGTTTACAAAGAGAAAAAAAAAAAAAAAAACACAGTTATCACAAGATACCTTAATTTTCGGTATCCAAAGTGCTCTCCGTCATCTACAATACAGATATGAGCACTTGTTTGAATTTCACTTTGATAACATACCATAAAATAACATACAGTTTCGGAAATCATGAACAATCAAATGTGTATTTTAAGCGTTCTGTTCTTAACAACTGTACAATTAATAAAACAACTATACTTTTACCAAAATTACAACATCTACTTAATAACAAGCATACAAAACTTTTAAAATTTGTTAGATTCTCTATAAATATAAGTAAATTCAAATAATAATAATAAAGAAATAAGTAGAATTAAAAATTTTGAAAACTTAATAATTTCAATTCTTATACGATGGTTTTTTCTATTCATAAATTTCATTTCATCTAAACTTCCGAACGGTGCTTGAAATAAAGGTAAAGCGATCATTGCTTGTAGGATTTGAAACGTGATGCCGGCAAATTGAACTGTTGGAACACTTAATCTACCCTGCCACAAATTTTGAAGCCTGCGCAATTTTAATATGCATTTTTTTCTTGATATGCAGGAGATACAATAAAAAAGTAGATGCAGATAAAGAACACATTCTTGGAATACAACAAAAGAGCACTTAAACTGGAAGATGAAAACAGGACGAACACAACAATGGAAACGATATAGCCCTCAAGATGATCACTAAGAAATTTTTTAACCACAGTTTTGGGAAGATAAAATTGCCTTTAATACGCTGATGAAAGCGATATGCATTCCAACAAATTACAAAAAATTCTGACATATTTTAAAATTTCTCTGTGGTGAAGGATTTCTTACTCCAGAGCAGATAAAATCTTTGCGGCTTTTGTAATGTTCGGTTGTTGGAGTGTAGAGACATCTTTAGATAACTTGACAGTCATAGAAAAATTGATTTATTGCTGTCTTCATATTTTCCTACTATCCATGAACGGGTTATTTTAAAATGTTTATTAGATATTATAAAAGAATTTAACTCGTGGCAGTTGTTGAAATATTGCGGATCGTCGGAAGTGTAAAACTTAAGAGTCAGTCAAAATCCGCGTTCTGGCTTTTATACTTTCGAAATGGAGAACCTCCGGAAAAAGTCCCTACGGCAGACCCTACCGCATTTTTATGAGGCTTGTGGAAAGTAAAGGTCCGCGAGACTCCTAGGTTAAATTATCGGGTCATCCGGAAAGTTCCGCTGTTTTTTTATGATAAATATCAATGAAGCGGTACAAAAACATGAGAGAATTTTATTGAATCACATAAGTACCATTTTGTTTTATGATTTCTTGCCTTCGTTTCGGCAGTTAAAAAATTCCACTTTTTTAAAAAAATCTAGGTTTATTCCTAAAGAAGTTATCGAGGTGTTGTTTGACGGTCTCCAAAGATGTGAACCCCAGGCCGTTCAGAGAATTTTGAAGTGTCCCGAAGTGGTGAAAATCTGAGGTGGCAGGGGGTCTGGTGAATACGGAGGGTGACACAAAACATCCCTGTCATACTGTTATGAAAATCGTCCGGTGGGTGTACGGTAAAAACAGTATAACAAGCAGGATAATGGAGAACGACGCTTTATTCAACGAATATTCCAGAAAACACGAAGCACAGGTAACAAGAAAAGCAGCACTTGTACTAATTAGCAAAACAAGCAGACAGCAGATTACTAATAAAACCGTAAACACTATCAATAGCACTCGGCGTTTAACAGCTGACCTGTTCGTTGTGCGAACAGTACTCCAAAGACATTCTCTCGTTTCAGCTCCTCGGTATTCATAGCTTTCCCTGCAAGTTGTGACGTCACATGGAATTCTCTAGAAAGATCTCTATATCCCGTTTCCTAATAGAGACATGGCTATAATTCTTGCGTTTTCTAGAATCTTCATTTTGTTGACAAGGTCGGTGGTCATTGGTTTGGCGTCCACTACGAATCTCTGTAAAACTCTCTTTCCTAACATAAGACTAACATGGCAGGGAAGCGGAATTACAGGTTCAGCAATACTTTGCCTGACATTCATCACAATATAGGTCCGAGTTTTTTCATGCTGAAAGACAACACCTTGACGATTTGTCAATTCTGGCTGCTTTTCTTCAATTTCTGCTTTTAAAACTGCCATTTGGGAACAGTATTCTTGCAAATTTATTGTCTGATTTAGTGACAAAAAATACAGAAAAAGAAACAACTCCTTTGTAGTCCTACACAAAGTTTTACTTTTGGGGATGCAGCACCCCTCTTCAATGTTACTTGGGAAAGTGCATTTGTCTTATCTTTTTCTTATAACATTATTGTATAGCATCCACTTCTCATCCCCAGTAATGAGCCGTTTCAAACCAGCGGGAGTGGTTTCCCCTAGACTTTCTCGTATATTTGTTATCAAAGGTGTCATCCCCGACCCCCCAGCATAAAAATTGCAAAACTACGGGAAGGTCCGGAATGCAATGAGACTTCGAAATCTCTTAGACAACGGCAACGCGTAAAGACAACAAAGCAAACGGAAATAAAATATGCCATGGGTGAGTAAAACGCGCCAAGCGGGAATATGTGCCAATACGCAACATGGGCTTGCGTCATGGTATGATGAAAAAAAACCGAATATGCAATTTGAACGCCTTTTTTTCAACCGATTGAAAAGAAAATTGGGCATAGATTTACAATTAAGGTTAGTAGACCTCATACCAATTTTTATTGCGTTTAGGAGTTATCGTGTCCATCCTTTAAAAAAACTCATCCGTGTAAAAAAAGTACTGTCTTTACTCTTGTTTCCGTTCTAATTTTTTAATTTGTAATTCAGGCTCTTAAATCTTTCTACCTGCAGGGATATTTTCATTGGATTCTGTGGAAGATTTCATAATTTATTATATGTAATTTGTGTTTGCAGTTCATAAAGATTATTCAAAGAAGGCTAACGTAACAATTTAGTAACTATATTGTTACGTTAGTCACAAAGTTAAAAATTTAATTTAATTTGGTTAAATCATTATCTTTTAAAATAATTTCTGCATGGATATATGTTATACTGACTAGTGTTACATAAAATATAAGGATAAAAGGTTTCATCAGAGATTATTTAAGAGTATTTTGTCATATTATAGCTTGTTAAAATCTTTCAAAAGTTACGTTAGTCACAATGGAATGACCCAGAAGCATTCGATGGCACTTCTTTAAAAAAAAATCCCCCTGTCATTGATACGGTATTAAATATGTGCTTGATTGTTTTGTTTATTAGGTGAACAAATTTTCTTTGAAAATTCAATTGATTTGAATATATAAATGTATTTGTCAGTCCTGTCAAACTTTAAAGGGTTGAGATACATTTCAAAATATTATAATTTTATTAAGTTTATGTAAGAGGGGACTGCATTTTGTAATGTTCCTTTCTTTCAGTTTAATGAGAACTCCTTATTCAGGGAAAGGTCTCTCTATTCTGCGTCTCCATTAGAATTACAGTAATACCTCGATTTACGTGAACTCGAAGTTACGCAGTTCCTGATTTTTCATGCCCACTGCGAATATTTCCCGTTTTCGAATATGATACCAATGCAAAAATTCGATATAAAAACAAATAACGGAAACAAAAAGAAAATTTATCCATTCTTTTATAAAGATGAATAGGAGAAAGTAGCAGAAATTGATCAAGTTGCTCATGTAATAGAAGTAGTTGTCAGTATTGCCACTCAAATACATTTGAAAGTTTATAGTAATGATGATGTCAATGAGCTGTTGGACTCACATAGCAAATAGATGACAGTTGATGAGTTTATAGAGATACGTGAGCAAATTGCTCCTGTAGAAGCTGACACCTTAGACCCAAATCTACTAGGAAAACAAGTGACAGCTTCAAGTTTCACAGAAGGTCCCGGATCAATTAACAAAAGGATTACAACTTTTGGAGAGAATCGACTTTAATAAGGAATTATCAATTTGGCAAAGAATTAATATATATATATATATATATATATATATATATATATATATATATATACATATGATTTTTATAAAGCCTTTAACATCGAAGTAATTCAGTTTTGTGTAACATTTTTGTTTTAATATGTACTAATTGCTTTATACTATGTGTTTGAAAACTAAATTCTTTATTACATACTTTTCTTCTAAACAGCTGTTTTCCTAGTGCTTGCCTCCAATTAATAAAGATTCGCACGTTTTTATATGCAAAGTTAGACCTCGACATATGCGATTCCGACTTACACGATTTTCGTCGGCCCCACCTATCGTGTAACTTTGGAGAATTATTGTATAATAAAAAGAATGTTAACGTTTTAAAATGTATAATTAAGCATTCATTTAATTAAAAGAAAACATTTTTTTCAGGTGAATTGGCGTCTCGGTTTGAGTTGGAGACAGAAAATTCTTTGTCGAAGAATCAAGATGGACGTTCTCTAGATACAACTCCAAAGAATGGCACATCCCATTAAAGCAGTTGGCATTTTCCGAGAGCGATTAGTTACACGAAATTTATTATGGAGACACGCTCCAATACAATTGAAACGCAATCACTTTCTCTAACAGATAATTTAAGAAAGTGCCATATTCGGACTGATAATAAAACTTTAGTGTGTGGAGCATGTGGGAAATCTTTTTCTGATCGAAGTAATTTGAATAGACATTTTCGCATTCATACAAATGAAAAATCATTCATCTGTAGTGTGTGTAATAAAGCATTTTCTCAGAAAAGTGACTTAATTAGACATAATCGTACTCATACAAATGAAAAGCCCTTCGCCTGCGATTTGTGTGACAAAACGTTTGCTTTAAAAAATCAGTTAAAACTGCATCATCGTGCTCATACAAATGAGAAACCTTATGCTTGTGATGTTTGTGGCAAGGCATTTGCTTCTAAAAGTAAATTGAGTGAACACTTGCGTACTCACACAGATGAGAAATCTTTTACTTGTGATGTGTGTGGCAAGTCATTTTCTCGAAAGCATAACTTATATCAGCATCATCGTACTCACTCAAATGATAAACCATATGTCTGTGATGTGTGTAGTAAAGCATTTTCTGCTAAAAGCAAATTAAATGAACATTATCGTACACACACGAATGAGAAGCCTTTCACGTGTGACGTGTGTGGAAAGTCATTTTCCGTGAAAAGTATTTTGAATAGTCATTATCGGACTCACACAAATGAAAGACCTTTCGTATGTGACCTCTGTGATAAAGCTTTTTCTGATAAGAGTCATTTAATGCGACATCACCGTACTCATACAAATGAAAAACCTTTTGAATGTAATGCATGCGGTAAATCGTTTACTGTTAGGAGCAGTTTGAATACGCATACTCGTTGTCACACAAATGTGAAACCTTTTGTATGTGAACTGTGCAGCAAAAGTTTTTCCACCAAGAGTGATTTAAATAGGCATTGTCGTATTCACACAAATGAGAAGCCTTTCGTGTGTGACGTTTGTGGCAAGGCGTTTTCTAATAGGAGTCATTTGAACATACATTGTCACATTCATTCAATCAAAAAGCCTTATATCTGTGAAATATGTGGCAATGGATTTGTGCAGAGCTGTAATTTAAAAAAGCATTACCGGACCCAACACATTGAGAGCAAAACAATAGCTCTTTGAAATTAAATCAATATGAGTGGTGTTCGACAAGTAACGATACAATGGCTCAACATTTTTATTTGACATATATTGTATTGCACATTATTTATTGGTATATGCTTTGTTTTTCTGCCCCGTTGCCGCCATTTCCCAAGCATTTGGAAAGTTAAAATCAGTGTTGTCAACGCCCGCAACAAAACATTACCTTTCAGCCTATTCTTAACTTTTCGAACATGCCTCGTAAATCGAGCTTTAAATTCAGATAACTAATACGGTTTACTAAAACATCTGGACAGTGAGTTAACTGATGTCATCGAAATTTTTTAATTACTTTCTGATCGGACTTGAGATAAAACCTTTTCAAATAGAATAGAGTGTTTTTGAGAGCATCATGAAAATGGTTTGAGAAAACTACAAGTTATTTTTAATGTGATTCAGATATTTTATGTATTTCGGATTTTGTTCATACGCGTTCTAATAAATGGGTTTCAAAATAAAATTGAGAAATAATTTATGTCATGAATAACAACAACGCTGCTGCTTTACCTTTGCTTCTCTCTCTTTTTTCTCTCTCACTGTTGTTAATCTAGGCATGTTTCCCCTATTTAAACTTTGTATTGACAATGCCTTCATCGTGCACTTTTTGAAGTGTGTATAAGTGAAGTAAGTGTTTCCGATGTTCTCTCTCATTTGTTTGACGAAAAAAAGGGGGTTTAATAAAATCGTTTTCTTGTGAAAATTATGCAAATAATTCTAGAGAATATAAAAACCTGCCAGTCTTTAGTGAACGAAAAACCCACATGGACTTATGTAGTTTGTGAAAATCGAGGCTAATATTAATAATGGAGTTATTTTTACTAGTTAACATATTATAATTTCTGAGGCAGTCATTTTGTGAAAATTTTATAGATTTGGATTATTATCGTACTCACCTAACTGTTCAGTTTTTATCTAATTTATAATTTGATGACACTTTCTGTTTTGGAAATGTTTCGTCATTTTGATTCATCAAGAGTCTACAGAACCATCGAAATGTTTAAAGATTCCATGTAATTTCATATCTAATTATAACGTCTTATTATGAATGACTTAACTGGGCTTTCAAATTTAAAATACAATAATCCGAAAAACAATGATGTGGTAACGAATCAGTAAACCCTCCGCCAGGTGCAACCGGCCTCACATCCACTTCCATGAAGGGTAGAAGTCTGTCCTTCCTAGTTGTCACCTTTCTTTACCTGATGTTGGACTTCTCACCCCCTCACAATCAATTGACTTGTCCGCTACGTGAAGTACAGATATCGCCATATTGATCTCAACAGGCACATTGCACCCAAATTCGTCACCTATAATTGTTCATAATATACGTTTTTTTTAATCACGGGTGTTTATTTTTCTCATTTTCTGACTTTATCGTGTATAATTTTTTGTAAGAAACGGTTGCCCCGAAATTTGTTTCCGTCACAGGAAAGAAACAATACACCGGCATATTTGGTTTGAATGATGCGAAGACTTTACGTCCTACACGTTCCGAAAGTGAAAAAGTACGTGATTCTCGTGTCTTCGCTTCATGTTGAGCTTTTTGCAATGATATCCCCGCTTTTTTCTTTTAAGCCTCCCCATGAAAGACATTGATCAATTTTAGAATGCTAAAATTGAAATTAATGGGTATTAACAATATTAATTACGAGATTTTTTACCTGTGCCTGACAGGCGCATCCGCCCGACGAAGGCTTAAGTGGTTAAATCGTGCATAAAATTCTATTGATTTTCTTTTATATTTTTTACTTCTGCCCGCCTCCGTTTTCATCTTAACAATATATTAGGGCCTTACAACGAGGCCGTGCGCAAAAAGTAAACAACAGGCCTGAACATTGGATTCGTGATGTCACAGTCGAAAGCCTCTCCATAGCTCTGTTGTTGATATAGGAAACGTTCATTCCCAAGCGGAAACACAACAGAAGCACAAGATTTTCGGCAGTTACTCATTACTGAATGAGTTTTTAATATTGACGATCAATTAATATAAATAATTGGTGAAAATAGCACATGCAAAAAAAACTTTGACTGTTTTCAATTGCAAGAAGATCAGTTCAAAGCATGAATTTTGATAATGGATTATTCAGTGTTTTGAGAAAAAGTCTGAGAAACAGATAAAATTTTTTAAATTTCATTTTCATAAATTTCAAATTAAATTATGTTAGAATCAGCTTTCCGCATCACCTTAGAGATACTATTTCAAGATGCACTGCCCCTTTTCAAAAGTGTTATGAGAAGGCCGGTTCCCCAATAGGTCTATTTCCTTCAACTACAAAAGGATTAATATCCTGAAGTTGATAATTTTCGTTTCAAATTTTTAGCTCTAAACTGGTCATTCTTAATTTTAGTATAATTATTTAAAAATATATTTACTGAAATACATTGCTTTACAATTAGGACAAAGTTATTTTTACATTCACATGAAACTTCAGGAACAGAACTTAGCAATTCCATTTTTTCAAAAACCAGATGTTTCGACAGCTGCTTGTGGTTATTGCCTTTTGAAAATTTCTCTTCAAATTCTTTACGAATTAATTTATTGAAAAAATTTGGTACCTTTCACCAATATTTCTAGTGTGTATTTAGTATGCCATTTCAAGCCGCCTCGATCTAGAAGTGATGCATATTTACAAGCAGTGTTAATTTTATATTCTAAACCTTTTGTTGTAATAAATTTTGATGTACAAGGATCGCAATTTAATTTCTGACTAACTTTCTTAGCAACATACCCTAAAATATAAATGAATGCTGACATTTCCTCTCGTGATATTTCAACATCAGTAGTTGTGTCGAAAACCTCATACAATTCTTCAAATTCTACTGAAGTTTCTGAAGTTGCCTCACAAATTTCTAAAGATTTTATGTGAGACTCCCCTTTTTTTCTTGAATGAAAAATTATTCAATCTACAATGTTTAGCTTTTTCTCAGATTCAAATATTTGAAGGCATGAAACATTATAATTTCCACCAGACATTTGTCGTTACTGCCCAACTCTTGCCTCTAGACTATCATTTTGAAATTTACCAATACCTAATATATATTCTCGGATGTGCTCTTTGAAGATATGATTTACAATATCTATCAATGATTTTGTGGTAAACTGAAGGGCAAATTGTGTCTGCTTAGACAATTTACCACCTTTACTTGGTAATCCTAGTTCTTTTCTATTTTTTTTAATGCAGATCTGTTGTTCCAGGAAACAAGCCAATCATAAAATTTGTTCAGGAATACCATACTCATTTGATCTTTACTCTTCATTTTGTCACAAAAGGGATTTTCCAACCTCTTATCTTTCGCAGAATTTTAAACGTTAACAATATTCCACTATTTTAAAATCTGATCGATAAATTTCTTAGTTCCCATAGTATCTTTGCCTTTCTCTCCAGCTCCATGAGCTAAAGCAGCACTATTGCTTTCATGAAATATATTTAAAGCTAAAGCTAACTGAATTGGAATCAAACTTAAAATCTCTTTGCAGCAAGTGAAAGGATCTCACTAAGTTTAAGTTATAAATAATTACTAATAACTAAAATAATATAAAAAAATATTTCAATAAACTATTTTGAACTTAAATTTCAATTCTCCATTTTATATGCTTTGAAAATTTAATTACTGTGTTTCTCAATAATTTCCTTTTGATTTCTTCCTAAAACCTATGAATTAAGTATCTTTAGTCAAAAATTGAATTGTTGAAATTAAAAATTATGTATATGTTGCATAAGGAGCATAAAAATTTAAGAAAAGCTTAAGTGGGGCATGGCACAAAAAAGTTTTGGAAACAATGAGTTAAACGGAATGGAAAAAAAAATCTATAGCTTAAGAAGTAAAAACATTTCCAATCGGATGCATGCTACTTTACACTATCAACTTATCTGAAGTAATTATTTTCAATTGCTTGTTTCATCTTTGATAAGAAATTACTGCATTAGATTTATTTTATTTGTGTTTCAAAAGTACGGTAAAAATATGAGCCGTAAAATTTCGTTTCCCAATGCTGCGAGATAAGCGACCCTTCGGTAAAAGAGTTGATTTCCTTCGTACTTTAGGCTTAAACCGCAGATCGACTTTAACACTAATTTGTACCCATAATCCTATGCTAAAATTCTAAAGAAACGAATGAAATTTTTAGGCTCTCGTACTCAGACATGCATAAATGATTGATAAAAATATTACTATAAAATAAACGATAATGTAGAAATACTAAAATTAAAGCCTCAAAAGAGACTTGTCACCACGTGAGTTAAATAAGACAAAAATATTCCAAATGTGCAATTTATGCAATCAAAGTTAACACCAAGGTATATTTCTTCTATAAAACTAACATAAATGCCGAAATCTTGCTTCAGTATTAGTTAATCCATTAAAATCCAGCGAAATTCCTTCAAAAAACGCACATACTACATACACAAACAACACGGAAAGGAGGCTTTACTCTGTGACGTCACAGTGGTCTAGATTTCTGAATGTTATGGCATATAGAGGAAAGAGTTCTGCGTAAGACTTTTTTTATCATAAATGTTAAATTAATATCTTCATATGTTTTGTAAATACAATGTTATGGAAAATACAGAAGTATTCGTAAAAATTATATTTAATGCACATTTTAAAATGACAAAAACAAATTATTTGGCCAAAAAATTCTTTAAAAAAAAGGATTTCCCCCCCCCCCCCATTTTTCCCGTTACACTCAACTATCCGGACTTTTCAGGTATCCGGAAATCGGCGCTTCCCGAGCATGCCGGTTAGTTAAGCTTTTACTGTGTTTATTAAAGGGGCATAATGTGATTTTTTTTCAGTTTTGCTAATATATTTTATGTTCCTTTACGTAAATATAATATACAGGAGTTTTTAAGTTAATATCTTTGTTCTAATTTTGATTTTATATTCGATTTTGTTATTTTATTTTATTATCTTTTGAAGTTGTTTATTATTCGCATATATAATTTTACATGTAAAAATGTTTATCATTTGCTATAAAGTATTTGTTTGATAAATTTACTTTTTAATGTTTTGCCTTAGATTTTTAGTTTACTTTTATTCATTTGTCGACTTTATCTCATGATGGAGTAGACTCTGTAAATAAACCCATAGATAAAAGGATTATTGTTGAAGGCCTCCTTGATGACGATCACCATCATTCTGACATAATGAATAAAATTTAATAATGGGCTCGTTGGACATTCCGTTGTATCCTTTAAACTATAGAAATTTCGTAATGAATATCAATTTGAGTTAATTCATGCTCACGCAATATTCTCAAATATGCCGCACCTATTTCGTTTCTGAATCCACTGTACATCTTGCAGGCGGAAAAAGCGACATGACGTCACAGCAAAGCGTTAAAACCCGGTACTCACATACAATTTGTGTCGGACAAGTCATTTGCGGTAAAAATGCTGGAGGAGCAAGGTAAGATGTACAGTGGATTCAGAAACGAAATGAGAGCTTCATATTTGAGAATATTGCGTGAGCATGAATTAACTCAAATTGACATTCATTACGAAATTTCTGTAGTTTAAAGTATCCAATGTCCAACGAGCGTATTATCAACACCTAGTATAAATCCCGCCGAAGCCACACGGGAAGCAGAGGAGCTGCCATGTAGCAGGCCATCTAGTCCCATAGGAAATCGCAGACATCCAAAAGCACAAAAACCGATGACCAGGCTCTTTCATATCAAGGTTCTCGGAGTGTCAAACAGAAAAATGTTAAATACAGTAAAACTAAAGATCTGCTTTGACGCACCCTATTGCCAAAGGGTCATCAACCCAACCGGATTCCTCAAAAAGAGAATTTAGACATAACAAGCCAAAAGAATACTTTATGAAATGTAAGAAGAAAACGTACAATAGAATAACAAAAATAAAAATAAAACGAAAGTAAATTAAAAAATAAAGTTAAATAATAAATTAGTAACTAATAAAAGTAAGAAGTCAATGTCAAAGAAAATGTTGTTCAGGATCATCTAGTTCCTTTGTCAAGATTTGCACCGCAATGAATGAAGTTGATTGACAAGCGCTACACAATGAATGACAAATTGCAATTTCAGTAAAGTTTTCAGTTCCATATCCGTCCAGCCAAGAGGCCACAATTTTCGTTGATTTTTTCAAAGCTCGCATTCTTCGACAGTATGTAGAATCGCACCTACTGCTTTCTCACAGAAACACTTAACGTCTTTATCAGAAAATCTAGCGTAATGAGTTTTGAAAGCACCCTCAAATAGCATGCACATTTGCAGCAAGTTTGATTTTTCTTGATATTATCTTGTCATGGCAAACTTGACGTGACAAATTTGCAGCAAACCTCCTGCAAAGTAAGAGAGCATAATTGACCAAGCCACATGCAAAACAAGTTTGCTGTGAAGTTGATACGACACTTTCACACCACGATTGCAAAACAAGTTTGCTGCAAAGTTGATACGGCACACTTACACACCGCGACCTGGATACACTTGTACTTATATATATCTGGTTTTGATTCCTTGTCTCTGTTTTAAAAAAACATCCGATTTTGAATAACATCTCCTAGACCGTCCTTCTTTTTTATTAATTCAATAAATCAATGATAATTTGAAAAAAACTAACTAGGTCTTTTTGGAAAAAAATATTACTTTAAAAAAATTCTTCATCCCAACTTTTACTAAATATAGAACTCGCACTTTAAAGAAAACTATATACCTCTTTTTTTCTTAATGTTGAAATTTTAACGTTCATGAACAAAATTAAAATTAAACCCAAAAAACAGTCAATGTT
The DNA here is from genome assembly GCA_013235015.1 of Araneus ventricosus. NCBI lineage: Eukaryota > Metazoa > Arthropoda > Arachnida > Araneae > Araneidae > Araneus > Araneus ventricosus. The sequence continues at coordinate 113,156 of BGPR01003765.1, read as the reverse complement.
TGTTGAAAAATAATAACTTCATTTTGTCTCATTTTAAAAGTAATTACTTTTGAACCCTAATTTCATAATTTATTCTACTAGCAAAACGTATTTATTAGCGAAAATCTCTTTTTGACTTCAAATCATATTCTCAAAATTATAAAAAATTAAATCAAGAAAAAAATTAAAAATAACTTGTAGCTTGTGTATAATAATTTTCGCCGAGCGAGGATTCGCTGGTCTAGTGGTTAAGGCGACAGGTTGGTAACCACGGTTTCCGGCGTTCTAATCCAAGGTTCGTATGCGTACTCTTTTTTTTTTCTACTGGTTTGCAATGAATTTGACTTGACAAGCTTGCCTCAAACTTGTAGCGTGGTGACTTCGTCGTTTGCAATAACTTGTTTCAAACTTCCACTCTTGCCGTGTCAAACTTTCTGCAGACTTGCAGAGCCAGATTGCTGCAACTTTGCTGCAAACTAAAATTGCTGTCTGGGCCATGGCCAGTGAATATTTGGTTAAAGTAAGACATCCACAATATATTTGGGACGCAAGGCGCAAATATTTTGGAAGGAATAGGATTTCGCATGTTCAGGTCCTGAACGACAATTTGCTGTAATGCGCTCTTCTTCACGTTTTCAAATGTTAGCAGTTCCAGAACACCTAGTTTGCCTACTTCTTCAGCTGTAGGAATTTATTTCAGCCGTTTGAGATATTGTATTCAAGAAGGAGAGCACGGGATGGTGTAATGCACTTGATACCTCCCATGCTACGGAAAGTATTCAAACCATCAAGAATAGGAACATTAAAATGTTCATTGTCGAAAATATATTGATAGAATGTTCCTGCAGGTGTAGACTGTACAGGGCGATAGATGGTTGACAGTTCCAAGAGCGATATCATGCAGGATAGGAGACAGAAAAGATCGCTGTCTAACAGTTGAGATGATAAAAAAAAGTACAAACAATAATATCCGACTTCTTTCTCACTTTCTCATCATCCCAATTTTTTTCCCTTTGAAGAGTGAAGAGAACCAAAAATTGTAATCATGAATGGGAGAAGAGCATGACTGAGTAGAGAGGATCTTGTGGAGGGAAACGGGGAGGAGGACTGTTCATTAAATAGGTTTTCCGCGCCCACCACCTCTACGTTCAACACATACAATACTACCCTTGTATAATTATTATCTAGGCATGAGGTTTTTCTGAAGATTGTTGCTTTAGCACTTTTAATTGATTTTACTATTACAACAAGGAATTTTAGAAATATTCAGTTTTTCATCCCCTTCTATCTTCTAAACTTTTGATGGTACAAAAAAAAGAGTAGGACTATTTTTGTAGGAAATTTAATGTAGTTTAATTTTGTAATTAGGTGTTTTTCGTTAGAATCCTTAGTTTTCGAGATATTTAAGAAAAACTAAGGAACCTCCGTTTGAACCCCCTGTACCCCCCACCGGTAGGGACTTTTAGTATCTCATTTTGGGCACTGTCCACAAGAACGGTGCCAAATTTTAAAGGTACATCATTTATTTTTCGGTTTTTCCTTCGTTGACTGGACTATTTTGCATCGCGTTATACATGCATTTATTAAATAACCCATTTGCATCTGTAAGCGGAATCAATATGGTTGTCAATTATCATCTGCCAAGCAATAATATAGTCGCGACGATGTTCACTTGTTACTCATAGTGGCCAGTGGCGGTTTTCCGCACAGGCGTTAGAGGCGGCCGCCTCGTGCTTCGAGACTCTAGGGGGGCCTCAAAATCTATGCAACATACATAGCAGTTCTAAGCTGGTGTCGCATTTACGAAATTGCAGCCCGTATTTTTATTTTAATTTAATTAGTTTTATTTATTTTAATTCAATTCACAGAAAAGTTTCTCCCTTTTCTCTTTAAAAAAATAAATGAGTGGATGAAAACAGCTGGAATCGAAGCATTGGGAGGAAATAAGCCCTATCGCCAGTGGCAGACTGGCGAGATTGTCCGATACCAAGTGGCCCCTTCCCTTAAACATAAGACAATTTGGGCCCCCAGGAAGCGCGTGTGTGTGTGTGAGAGAGAGAGAAGGAAGAACTTTATATAGTAAGCTTTTCTGAAGCAAATGAATAAGATAACCCTATACAACGTTCTACATCCGTTTTGGTGCTTTACTGCCGTCGAAATTCGACCACCCGCATTTACCGAACGTTTAAAACGTTGAAACCGATCTAGACGCCCTCGAGCAACCCTCCGACTAATTGAATAGGACACCTCTTCTGTGCAAAGTCCAGCCGCATCCAGTATTCATTTAGATTTTTTCATTGGTATCGGAAGCCACGGGAGAGGCTGAAGGGATTGCATCCCTTTGTGTGAAAAGAGTGCAGTTCTTGTAAGTTTCTGTAGTTTCATTTTATTGTCATAAATCTGTCAAACAAGGCAACAATTTACCTATCTTTAAAAGCAACGGTTTTCTTGGCTGGAAACTGTTACTAGAGAGGAAGGGGGCAAGAAATTTTGCCCATTGAAGAAACCAATTGACATCTTTGAAAAGGCGACACTCATGCTTTTCTTTAAGTGTTTTGGGGGGTCCTTTTTACAACGTTTTGGAACAGTAAAGGGGCTTCAGTGTTATTGGTCTTTCTTTCGTGGAAAATAATTGGAGAGAAAAGTTGTGCTTCTCTGATTTTAGTCAGAAGAAAGTAGGACGTGCGAAACGCATCTTGTGAAAAGAATGGAAAAATTCTCTTTTCTTTCTCAGAGAGACCTTATAATGTCTTGAGATGGAAGTATCAAAAGATCCATGTTCATAATGTGATATGTGATGTTCTTATCGCAGAACTTACGCAAAGAAGCACTACCTATAACAATAATCTAAATGACTTTCAAATTTTTTTTTGACGGCAAATTAGAAGAAAAAGCTTTTGAAACTTGCATAACAAACTTAACCACAAAATATGCTGATGATATCGAATCACATTATTTCAAGGACGAAGTGAAACATTTTATTAAATACACAAAAAATGAAAAAGTAACAAATCCAACGCATATGTACAAATTGATTAAAGATGGTCTACAATTAACATTTGCCAATGTGGAAACAATTAAAAAAATTTTTCTTACTCTACCAATTTGTAATGCAAGCGGAGAGAGATCGTTTTCAGTTCTGAAACGCGTCAAGAACTATTTGAGGAATAGTATGAGCCAACCGCATTTAAATGAACTGTCGCTTTTATTTATTGAAAATGATGTAGTACAGGAATTGGATTATGAAAAAATAATAGACAAATTCTGAAAATTAAAAGCAAGAAAAGTGACTTTTTAGTAATTTTATGTCTTTTCACACCTGTTTCTGTGTTCATAAAATTTTACTCTGAATTTCAAAAGTAGCATTTCATTACTGCTTCTAATATATCTGATATAATATTTATTTTTGTATCTCCTTATAAAGTTTAATTTCAGTATTTGTTACGCTTTAACACTGTAATTTGTTTTATTACCATTGAAGAATGTTTATTTAATTATATTTTTTTTTATCAGAAAACGTGTGAATAAACTGAATTAGTAAACAAATTTTTCATGGTACACTTTTGATTAGTCATATTATATATGAAACATATTGCTTTGTTTTAGAATTCCCATTCTCATTTTTTTAAGGAACATTTAAAAGAAAGGAACAGTAAAAACAATTTTAATGATTTACTTTGTAGAGTCTAAACTATATAATATTTTTTTGAATAATGATTTTAAGTTACCTTAAAATACTGTTTTTAAAATTTTTCGGGAGAGTAATTCTATGGTTTCCCTATTTTTGCCCGTATTGTTATTAGAATATACCATTCTATCCTTTGGGACAAAAGAGTAGACACTGCTTATTCCAGCTCCAAACTTAGATGGATATAAAATGGTTCTTAGTTTATGGTAAAATTCATTATAGTTCATAAAGATAAATTGATGATTTATGAGCTCATTTACCATTTTTTAAATGAATAAGTTAACTTTATTAAATTTAAGTGAAGAAAACAAAAACTATATTCATTAAAAACAATTTTGAAACTTGGTTCATGTTTAATATAAAATTTGAATACTTGGATACTGCGATGTTCTACCCGTCTAGATAGAATCAAAGACCGAAAGATATCACTGTCACTTCGTTATTTTAAATTTCAAACAAAAAAATCTCTGTTTTGAATAAAAAAAGATTTCTTGATCTATTTAAATCATCTATACTTATAAAAGGTGCGCGCGCGTGTGTGTGTGTGTGTGATGTCAAGACGAATCTATCGCACTTACAGCTATGAGATTTGACACACAAAAAATCGTAATGGTGACTCAATTCACCTCGAAGCCGGAATTTTGAAATTTAATCTAGAATTTTTTCATTTAATGTTTTGTGTTGTTTTGATTGATTTTTCGCACTAATTTCTCGATAGAATGGTTTTGAATAACTGTAGGAAAAAAATATACGCACCATCGAAAAGAGCACACGATTTCCGTTCTAATGAAGTTAGTTTTCAATTTCTAACGTAATTTACTAAATTTTGAGAATTTTTTAAAAAATAGTAAGTTTTGTCATCTAAATTTTATTTTTGTTTTTAAATTTGCTACATCCAGCGTTCTAATAACACTATTGTTTTCATTTTTTTCAGCTTATGATTGCAACGGTTCTGTCAGATTTAAAACAAGAATGTTTAAAATATCTTTTCCCGGTTTTTTTTTTTTTAATTAATTTTTCTCTCGTCAGTTGAAAGATATTTTTCCTCTAATGAGCGCGGCACTTCTTCGGACGTTGCTGGCAATTTTGATTGGCTAACGGTGCAGAGCGCAGGATACGGTTTTTTTTTTTTTTTCATTTTGCTGAATTCCTGATTCCACGGGCAGCGCCGTGCGCGAACTGCTAGTATATTTATAAAAGAAGCAAAAAATAATAGAAAATATTTTTATAATAATATTTTAATAATTATATTTTTAAAAATATTAAATTATATATATATATATATATATATATTCAAATTGGATAACGAAGACACAAAAAATTAAAAGCATAAATATGTTATTTTACGTTACATTTTTATAATCAATAAACTTTTCTTGGGAGGGGGGGCCTCAAAATAATTTTGCGCCTGGGCCTCATATTGTCTAAATCCGCCACTGATAGTGGCTGGAGATAATTGAAAATAGTCGCAAGAGTATTATTCCTCGATTGGTGATAAATGACAGACGCTGTGTGCAGATTATTCCGTTTACAGATACAACTTTGTTTACAGAAATTATAACATATTAACTGAAATTCAGATAATACTCGTAAATTCCGTTGGTACGTTCAGTTATCTCTGTATTAAAAATGAAAATCTTATATATTTGTTTGAACGTTATGCACTTCAGCTCTCGATAGATTCGAACAAAATTTGACACACATGTTCCTTAGAACCTAGAAATGGCCGCGGTGTCCTAGTGGTAAGTTGTCAGTTTCGGGAGCGGAGGATTCCATATCTGAAACCTGGTTTCGCCAAAGATCCTATGTGTGGGTAATGAGTAGATGCATTTTTAAATACTTTTAATTAAAAATTGAACTTTGAAATATATTAATTATTTTTCCTGCAGTCCTTACTCTGGTTTATAAAATTTTATACAGCTGCAGTTGAACAATTAAAAAATCATGAAAGTGTAAGGTTAAAATACATACACATGCAGGGATGTTATTTTGATAATTATTTACGAGAAAAGTTCTGTAGTAAAATATTTTTAATCAATTTTCATTTACCACTAAAATGTGTTCATTTATTTTTATTCATTTTCAAAATTTGGTTTACAAAAAAGTTTTCCGTAACAGGAAAACGTTTAAAAATTCCGCTTTTAACATCTCTGGTATTTTATTTTTGATCGCATCCTCTGGTCCTTTATTACTGCGCATGCGCAGTGGCAGGAAATCTGAACTGAGTTAAAAGACAGTACTTTGAGAAATTTTCTTCCTCTACCATAAGAAGCTCACCATAAAGTGCGTTAGCTTCTTAATGTATTCAAAAAATGTATGCTCTTCTTAATGTATGCAAAATTAAATAAATCAGTGATTATATTTATACATTGAAAAAAAGTCGGGTGCCTATGCACGAGCCGTATCTAGATGGTATCCAACTGGTACAATCCGCAACTTTTTAGGTAAGACAGTCGCTGTAACTCGGGGAGTTATTATGAGATCTTCATAAAACTGGTGTCGATTGAAATCTCTTGAGGAGTCAGGTTTATTCGAATCCACGAACTGATTAGCCGAGATAATTAACTGCTATCTTGAAATTTTTCCACTACGAAAACCGAAATTTTTCAATAATTCGATTCGACTTGCCTTTTTCTATATGTGTATCGAACTTCGTTCGGAAATTTGTAGAAGTTCTTCAGATAAAATTAACTTTGTTTGCGAAAAACTCCGCCTCAATTGAGCTATCCCACTAGGGACCGTATATTAAATAAATTTTAGCTAGTTAATAGCAAAAATAGCTTTTATTTCTTTCTTTCGGTGAAATTTCGAAAAATCAATCAAAGGCGATTCAAATTGATCTTTCATACAAGCATTCTTTTTTGAAATTCTAAATATTTTATGATTTTTGACTAAAAATTAGAGCATTCCACGACTCTTTAAAATCTAGTCCATTGACTTGACACCGAAAATCTTATTTAGTAACTTCCAAGCATCTCGAGATATAAATGTAACTTGTCGTGCTTTTTAATTAATAAACCATGTAAATATGTATGTGTTCCCTTTTTATAAAACTTTTTTGTATCCGAAGTATGGAAAGAGATAGTATTATAATCGTCAAATAATTGCACCTCGAGATTTTGATGAATCTCCAAATTTAAGACCACTTTTAAATCTGGAAAAAAGGAACATTTGTGAAATTGTGCCTATGTGTGAACATGATAACTCAAAAAAGGACGCGAATGAAATTTAGAATGCGGCCTTTACACCAAAACTGTAGATTTCTATCAAGTTTTGAACGAAATCCGCCAACGGAAGGTCTGTCCATCTATGTGCATGTAAACACGATAACTCAACCAACCAATGTGTGTGGGGGGTGGGGGTGGGGGGTGCGAGGGGTCCGCCGCCCCCCCCCCCCCCCCCCACTTTTCGCGGGAAAATTTAAATTTTTATTTCAATTTAGCTGCCTGCAACTAGAAATTATAAGAAAAACAATCGTGTCCGGGAAAGCTAGCTAATTATGTAACAAAATTTTTAAATTTTGTTGTCTACCCTCTATACTTCCGAGTACTTTAGATGTCTATAACTTTTTGCCCCCTCATTTTTGCCGCCCAATCGTCGCCACTGCAACCAGCGGGAGTGGTCTCCCCTAAACTTTCTCGTATATTTCCGAAAAAGGTGTCATTTCTCCTCCTTGCGCGTGGATAAAAGAAATTCGAACCTACTGTAACTAACACCTTCTAAATATGTTTAGGAGGTGTTGCTGTAACCCAGAATGTCACGACTATTAACAAGTTTCGTTTGGCGCGCGCCTAAGTCGAAAGCAGAGTATTAGTAGTAGAACGTGATTACGAAGATCACGAGTAGCGCCAATACGCAATTTGGACTTGTTAAAGAAAATAGATAAAGAAAGAAATTAGATAAAGAAGATCTAATATGCAATTTGAACGCCTTTTTTCAACCGATTGAAATGAAAATTGGATACAGATCTACCATTTGAGTTAGAACATCACATACTAAATTTCATTGATCTAAGTAGTTGCATTCAGGAGTTATCGTGTTCAGAAGCATGCGATTATACAGACAGTCAACGCGGTGATGGATTTGGTCCAAAATTTGATACGGACCTACATTCTTTATGATAAAACTGTGTACCAAATTTTACCCATTCAGCTATTTAAGCTTTTGAGTTATCGTGTTCACATGAAAGCGGACAGACAGACTTCCAGATGGTGGATTTTGTCGAAACTTTGATAAAAATCTACAACTTATGTGTAACGATCGCATACTAAATTGCATCCCTGTACACGCTTAAACCAAACGAGCGAAATTCGCTCCGATGGAGCGAATTTTCGCTCCTTTCCGTACTTGAAAGTGCATCGTCCTTTCGGAGCGTTTTACAATCCTTCCGCGGAGCGAAATATTCGGAGCGAATTTCGCTCCTTTTTTGTATTGAACGATTTCGCTCCTTTTCCATTAGTTTTTAATGTTAAAAGGAGCGTGTTAAAAGAAATGCTCCTTTTTGAGCAATATTTTAAGCAATGATTTCGCTCTTTGTTGATTATTTTTTAATGTTAAAGGGAGCGTTAAAGAAAAAACGCTCTTTTTTTGGAAATGTTTTCATTACTCATTTCGATCCTTTTTGATTAATTTGTAACTTTATTCAGCGCGTTTAAAAGAAAAGCGCTCTTTTTCTGAAAATGGCTTTATTGATTTCGCTCCTTTTTTATCAGTTTGTAAACTTATTCAGAGCGTTTAAGAAAAAAAACGCTTTTTTTAAAATGCTTTTAATATTGATGAATTATTAACCTTTTTTGAACGTTTAAAAGAAAACATTTTTTAAAGCAATATTGAGACCAGTGACTTTGTACCTTATAAAGAGCATTATGAATAAATATGCCTCTTGAGGTAGTAAAAATGCTGCTTATTATTTTATCCTTGTAAAGCTTTTAACTAAACATAATAGGTCTTTTACCTTAGTTTCATCACTTTCGCCATTTTAAAAACTAGTAAGAAATAATTGGAGGTACTTCTTTTAATACCAGCATTATTCTGCACAGTACGACAGATTTCCATAATGGGACTATATATATATAGCACGGTTTATAATAAATAATTTAATAAAATTCACCAAAAGAAAGGTACTGTTTACTAGTACAGTTGTTAAACTTAAAATTATATGTGCGAAACACAAGGCTTATAACTGTATGTGCAGTAAATAAAAAAAAATTTAATGTTCTACTTTTATTCTTTAAATATTTGTAAACATTCATTTAGACAGCAATCTCACTGCCTTATGAAAGGTTTTAAATATCAAAGCCTGAAATATCAAAAATCCATTTATCCTTTAAGAACATCTAAAGCACACCAGTTATTTGCTCGAATTTTACTTATTCTTTTACGAATTATAATTTTTAGAAAATATTAATAAGGCTTTTGAGTTTGCACTGACTAGGAAAGTCTTGACAGTCTGAGTCAACTTAAAAAATATAATACAGGGGGTGGCTACAGAAACTGAAAAACATTTCCCTGATTTAAGGCTACTAATTATATTAGTTTCCTGGCTTTCTCCCTACTCAGAATCACTGTATATGTACAAAATACATTAAAAACACTTTTGCCAGTTATTTAAAATGAAAAAAAAATATTTTTATGAAATTTAAATTTTTTAAAAATGGAATGAACATCCTAAAAAAATCTATTAAAATAGTATATTACATTTCTTACATGTAAAAAAATACTGGAAATTTTAACAAAATACTTTGCTTCTAAAACTGTATAAGAATTCTAAGAAACATTAAAACTACTCTTTGCAACACAAGTTAAATTATATTAACAGTAGAGGTTATTATGATCTTTGCCCAAAACTTCAATAACTAATTTAGTGCTATTTGCATGAGTACCAGAATAACATGTTGGAGCATAAATATAAAAATAGTATAATTATACATACCTAATATTATATATTTTTTTGCAAAGATTTAATCAAGAAAAACTGCCAAAATATTACTTCAAATCTTTATTCTTTAACAAATCATAAGAAATTAATTGCTCTAATCAAAAACTTATGCTTTTATAAATGAATATAAATTTTTTAATTCCATTTATTACTACAAATTCTACACATAAGATACTAATTTATAACTCGAGTAACAAATAACTATTAATTTCCCCCGATTTTAAGATATTTTTACGAATTTCCCTGACTTTTCCAGATCGATAAAATTCCCTGATATCCCGGTTCTGTCATTGCCCTGTAATAATATCTTGATGAGAAAAAATAAAAAAACATAACTGAAAGAGAAAATGTCCTTAATACATCACTTCAATTATTCAGAATTTTGTAAAAAGTCAGCACAGTAATTTTATTACAACATAAAAATGCATTTTTACATAAATTCACTGTAGTAGAACCAATTATTACACTTCCTACAATAACAACCAAGATGAAAAATGCTTAATGAAATAGAATCGAACTGATGATAAATTACAGAATAAAAACTTATTGTAATAGGTACCTAATAAAGATAATCAGAATTGCACATGGGTTAAAAGCTCAAAATAAATTTGAAAAGAAAGAATATAAATGTGTTAAAATTATTATACTATATTTACATGGAAGCAAAATGTAACCAACTAGAGTGTATAAATGTTATTGGTGTAAAGGCAGTTTTAAATACAGGTAAAACATAAATAAGTAAAAAAAAAAAGATGTTACTAAAAACTCTTCATTACACACCCCAAGCAAAATTTTCGACATTCATAAAAATATTACACACATATTTATCTGCAAATTTTACACCTAAAATTAACAGTCTGAATTTTTAACTACATTTACACTCAATTACACAATCATTAGAAAACTACTTTCAAAAAAATGTAAAACTTTTGAAATGAAAAATTTATTTAAATATATTGCACACATAATCTAGTCGGGTTATCGGGACTTCTCCAGACATGGTCAAGCCATCTCAGTCTGTTACTTTGAATGATTTGTGCAACTTGAGGTTCTTTGTAAAGTCTATAAAGTTCAAAATTATATCTGGTTCGCCAGCACCCTTGTTCTTGTACAGGCCCGAATATAGTTTTCCTTTCCTTTCCTTTCAAAAGTTTCCAGAGCTCGCTGGACGTCTATGTTTAATGTCCTGGATCTTAATTGTTTTGTTTGTTGCAGGCAAGTAAGCGAATCTCCCTGACGCAGGCCTCTTTCAGCTGTGCAAGACTCAGAAAGATGGTTTAGGATTCTTCTAAGCAACCATTCACCTATAAATCAAAAAAAGAATTTGAATTAGAAAAAATATTGAAAATATTCCTTTTAAATTGTTAAGAATTTTTTTTCCCACAGAAAAAAAAAGTTAAATGCATAATTTAACCATAGTTTTTTAAAGAATTCATTTTAAACAATAATGACTGAAAAATGTTTAGCCCAATGTATCTGAATAGGGAATAAGAGGGGAATTTGAACCACTGATCTCCTGAAACCTGCTAAATAAATTATTTAATTAAAGAAAAATTTCTGCAACATAGGGAAGGGCATTGTTCAAAGAGAATTTTTTAACAATTAGCTTTTGTTTCCATATAAACATTTAAAGTTAAAAATTTGCTGTAAATGTCTTTTACAAACTAGTGGTTTAATTATTCTTACATACAGAACAGTGAAAAAGGGTTTTGAATAAACTTTTTGAACAAATTATGGAATTGGGTCTTGACACATACTCCCCACACCATTCTGTTGATAGTTGTCATTTTTAAGATGAGACACACATCCATTTGTTTCGCACACATATTTGCAAATTTTTATATAATATTTAACTTTTTATTTTGAAGTATATCACGGGACCTCTAGAAAACTTTTTCTTGTTCATTGACATTTCATGTTTGGTACACATGAAGTCTGTATGATGCATACAACTACAGTAAATGGAAAGCAGACATTGGGGAACAGCTCGCAATGTTTTTTCTGTCGTGTAATTACAGCGTCAATGCAACAATGATTATTGAGTTTGAATATTATTTTGATTATTCTGAAAGTGTGTGTGTGTTTAAAATTCTATAAAATCTCTTAAAATTAAGATAGAATAACAAAAATTTACCTTTTTCTTTCTTGGGCCAGTTACTGGGAACAACTCTGCAAGCATTAGCAATGCTGATAAATTTTCTAAAAAAAAAAAGTGTAAACAAATATTTTCAAGTCCACTACAAACCGTAATATCCCCTATAAATAGAGCTTTTAATAAATTTGTCTGTAAACCTTAGACAAAAACAAAGGCATAACAATTAAACTATGAAGTATGACCTCAATTAGTAACCTTCCAAATGTAATTAAAAATAACTGTTATATAAAAGTTACAGTAAGATCCTTTAGTTAGTAACCAAGCAATGGCATGCAAAATTTTAAACTAATGCAAAAGTTAACTCTTTATGAATGAGAGAAATAAAATTATTCATAAAAAATTGTGTGTAATTTTTTAGTATAAGTTGCAAAGCATTTGCAGCTATATTAAATAGATGGATTTTCTTAAACATATGATAATTTTTAATTAGTTCACATAAACACAGTTATATTTCTAAGAAAAAACCATGATATTTAGTAAAGAAGTTATGCATTGTATAACTTTCTAAAGCAAATTCATTACTATTGTGCAATGAAAAAAAAATCAATTTTGTTTATTCAGTCATACCATCTGTTTTTTCAGAGAATCTATCTGCAACAACTTTGTAGCATTTGAAGCAAGTATACCAAGGCATTTTATAGATGTCAGTGTCGATGATTAAATAGCATAACCTAAAATCAAAAATTTAAAAAAAATATCACATTTCTTAAAAGATATTTACCCTACAGCACCGAGTTCAACATGTAGAGGGAAGCTTATAGGGAAGTATGAAGATGCGAGAGAAATGGAAAAAGCTAATTGTACCCAAAATAATCTACTGCACCCCCTTCCCCCTCAAATATTCTAATAGTGGAAAAATTAAAGTAAAAACACTCATCCCAGTGCACAATTAATAAAAATAAAAACTAGTTTTATGCTTGTAAATGACTTGATCAGTTAGGTAACTTGTATGTCAATAGGAGACAAAACATAGAATTTTAATATCTCAATGGAAAGTAAATCTATAAGAAGAAATCCAGATTGATTAAGAAATTCTCATTAACATTCTAAAAATGTATACATAAAAATATAATAAGTAATATAAATAAAAATAAATGTAATTAATATATTGGATAAAGATAATTTTTATTATTTTAAATTTCTTCCTGAACTTTCTGATGGATAATCTATAATGATAAATAATTTTCTAAAAAATAAAGTGACATAAAACAATGTATTCAGGATGAAGATATTTCTTATTATTTTTAATGTCTCAGGAATTTTCAAATTTGCATTCAAGTATAATATATGTCAGTTATGTTCAAAAAGGAATTAGCTCATTTAACAAAGTTTTTGCAGAATGTGCATAGATATAATGTTAATTATATTATATGTATTAGATATAATTTAGATAACTAAACTTTAATTAGAATAGTCTGACAAACACAAGCATTTTGTGGACAGGCAAATTAAATTTTGCAATTTTTTTCTCCCTTAGTTGTACTTCAAAAACTTATTAATGGAAGTTATTCTGACTAGTACACATTTTATCCCAAATAAAATAAACACATAAATCAAAAAAATATTTATGGAAACTGTAGATACTTCCTAATTATTAAACTATGTCCAAAATACTAAAATAATGAAGAATTAATAAACACTATACATTTCATTTCACTATCAGTTTAATTTTTTTTAAATTGGGGGACACAAGTTTTTGCTTTAAAATTCTTTTATCTATTACTGCTACAATCAACTTAAACATTAACACATGTATTCACAGCCGATACCAAATTTACATACACCTTAAATTAAAAATAAGTGTGATTAATATGATAGTGGATGAAATTAATTTTCATTTTAAATTTCTTCCTGTACTTCCTAATGGATAATCGTTAATGACATATAATTTTCTAAAGATAAAGTGTCATAAAACAATGTATTCAGGATGAAGATATCTCTTATTATTTTTAATGTCTCAGGAATTTTCAAATTTGCATTCAATTATAACATATGTCAGGGATATGTTCAGAATGGCAGGTCATTTAACAAAGATTTTGCAGAATGTGCATAAATATAATATCAATCATATAAACAATATCTGGACAGATTTCTGACTTTGCAATACGATAAAGGGCAATTTTAGAATTTGAAAATGTAAACTCACCATAAAGCAAATCTTCTTAACTTCAATTCATTGTAACATACTTCCACAGATATGAACACCGCTTCCAAAAATAAAAAAAAATGGCACCCAATCTTATCGGGTCTGTGTAAACACAGATAAGGAAACGCGCCAAATCGTCACGTGATGATTTTTAACCAATGATTTTTCGAACACCCCCTGGTGTACGAAACAGTAATTATAAAACGCTCCTAAAAGAAAAAAAAGTATTCAGATTCTGTTATCACTTTTGCGGCGAGTAAGCAGTCGAAACTGGTTTTTGACTATAATAGTGTTTTAAGGAGCGTTTTTCGGTGCTAAAAGATCGAAAAGGCGAATTTTTACGTTCGCTCCCTTTTGGAGTCCAGTAAACGCTCAATTGAATTTAGCGTGTAGCTCTAATAGTACTGAGATGGCTCGGCCATGTCTGGAGAACCCCCGAAAATAACCCAACTAGATTGCACACTTTCAAGAACCCCGGGGGAGCCCGTGCCCGGGGCAGACCTTCAACAAGATGGCTGGACGATACAGAAAATGACATCAAAATTTTCAAAATAAAAAACTGCCCAAGAGTTGCTTTGGATCGTCTGAGTTGGAAGAAGCGTGCTGTCGAGGCAGCTAAGATCTGCAACAGGTTGTTACGCTCTTAAAGAAGAAGAAGAAGCTCTAATAGTTTTCGAGTCATCGTGTTCACAGACAGACATAATTCTAAAATTGTGTTTTTCGGACTCAGGGAGGTCTAAAATGTGGAGATTTGTCAAAATCTTGAGTTCGAATTTTTTTTACGATTAGAATACTTTCTTTTTGTTATAATTCGTATACGAGAAAGTAAAAATGTAATGAATCAGATGGATGAAATTTGGAATGTGACTTTATTCTCGGAATTTTAGATATGTGTCAAATTTTGAGCCAAATCCGTCAAAGAATTGACTGTCTATCGATTTTTCTACTCGCTTGTATGTAAACACGATAACTCAAAAGCCGAACAAGTTAGGTGGGTGAATTTTAATGCGATTTCTATACCGAAATGTATGTCGTGTGTATAAGATATCTCTAAACCCAACGAATGAGATAAATGTTATTTGGTATATGATATTGACACCATCCTTATAGATCTGCATCCAGTTTTAGATTCAATCAATTAAGGTGAAGCTGTCCAAAATTCATACTTGATTTTTGTGAAAGCAGGCGAAAAAAATCAAGGAGAACAGTTCCACTGGTTTCCGTTATACATAAGGCAGAGAAACACGCGCTTCTAACCGTATAATTGTTAGCTTGAGCGTAAAATAACTTATTACAAATGACTAATTTTATTTTGTGATTTTCGAAAAAATTGAAAAGATGACAATTAACATTAGGAAATCTAAACTTAGTCGGTACATAATTGAATCATGAATGATTTGCTTGAATCTGTAATTGCAATTTTATTATGTACTAGCTGTTACCCGCGACTTCGTGCGCGAAGAAATTGAATTGTTACTTTTTTAAAATTCAAGTATGTAAATGTTTCGCTATATGTAGAAAGGGGAAATTAAAAGTTCTGATGGTTGATAATACATAATTGGACTACTAACAGGAGTGTACTGTACATGTGTCTGCTGTTACAGTTAGGTAAATTGTTTATATATGACAACACACTTTTGTATACGACGTTTTTTGTTTCACGTTTTTTGAACAGATGTAGAGTTTTAATGGGCTGGATACACGGGAACATGCCACACATAGTTACCAACGGAAAAATATGATTTTTCCAAATGTACGCCTGCCCCTTTGAATGTCTGACCCTGAGCCTGGCAAATGCTAATTTTAAAGGGAATTGTTACCTTTTCAACTGGGATGGTAAATCCTTCGGTATTATCGGAATGCGTAACATGTTCTTCCATAGTGTTTTGTATTCTTAAATTATTTCATTTAATAATTATTGTATTAAATTCAGCCTTTTTTTTCTGTCAGCCATGTTGTGCTCTGAGGGTTGTTGTTTGGCCTAGACAGGGAGGCGCCAGACTTCCTCTAAAATTAGAACATCCATTGTTGCCACTCATTTCAAAAAGTATCTTTTCAAATATTAGCATACATCATCATCAGCGATTAAATATTGATTATAAAATTTATTAATATCTGACAATAGCAAATATTTTCTAAAACTAATTCCTAAGGGCATCTGGCAACTCATTTTCTCAAAATATTAGATTTTCCTTCCCCCTCTGGTCTGGATGGCAGCCTGAGGGACATACCATGGCGATTAGAAATGTTCTTTAATTATTTTCTTAATTGATATTGTTTTTATCCTAATGAGGGGCATAAAATTATTTCTTCCCCCTCATTCTTTCATATTAAATTTCCCTTATTTGTTAGCTCTGTTTCCATAGCAACCATTTGCATTTCTTTTAATAGTTGTATTTTTTGAAAGCAGTTTTACATGATTAGTTTTTGCTTTTTCTTTTTTAATTAATTGACAGTTATCAAGGGGTCTTCCAAATTTTGTAATTAGGTCCTCCCCTCATTTACCTCTGCATCAAATTTTTTCTAAATTTTAATTGTCAGTTTTTTCCCCCCTTTTCCCTCTCCTTTCACTTTTTCCTTTTTCTTCATTTTCTTCATTATTTTTAGCCCCAGGGCTTTCATTTTTGGTACCAAGGTTGCTTAGTACCGCATCAATAACATTTCCTAATTTCTTCTCTTAAATCCTATTTATCATCAAGTAATTAGCAAAATTACATTAAAATTAACTCATCAAAACATGCACGTTTTTTATTAATGGTTTTTTAACATGGGAATTACTTTAGCCTCTATCTTCTTTCCTATTGGCACTAGGGTCCCCATTCTTTGTATACAGGTTGTCCTCCCTCCCCTCTTATTTTCCATGCTAATTTTCACCCCCTTCTAGTTTCCTTCCCCCTTTTTTCCCCTTTTTCACGATTTGCGCATGGTCTCTTTGCCATCACCACCCAGTTCTTTTTTCTTCCTTCTTTTGTTTTCTTTAATACTTTCTTTTTTTTTGTATGGTGTGTGCGGGTTTGGGGATTGTGTGGGGTAACTGCCCCGGGGTTAACATTACATATTGTATTAATGACTTATAGTGTATTACGAACTTACGTGTCCAAACAATGGGGAAATCTAAGAAAAAAACAACAAATAAATGATGCCGACAATTCAACGTCACATCCATCTAGAGAAAGATCGAACTCAACATCCTCAGAAATTTCTACAACCTCATCAGTTGTCTCCATAGGTATGTACAACTATGAGGATGCATCATTTTCCGAACTAATTGTAGAGCTCAAGTCGATAATTAATGGAGGGACATCAACAACCACAGACCAAGGCGGCTCTAAGTTTAGAGCTTCTTTAAAAATGGATTTATCCCATAGGGCTAACAAATTAATTGACGCAATTGAGTTTAAATACCACTTACCAGCAGCAAAGCAAAAGGTAAAAGTAATGAAAGATTTCAGCTGCTTAACTTCGTGGGAGTCAAAAGAGCAGGAAATCCAAACAATTCAAACACCATCAACACAACAACCAGTACTGCCAACAACTGAAGTAATGGTAGAAGTACAAACGCCAACATATGCAACAGCATTAATGAAAGGCAAAGAAATCATCCATAAACGCCCAAACCAACCAACAATCCTTTTATACCACAAGGAATTATACGACGATGGAAATCAAAAAATGGAAAAGAAGGGACTTGAACACCTTATTCGTGAAGAACTATCCTGTAATGAAGTCAACCTATCTAACATCAAACCAGTACGCAATAATGGCATTGCGATAACCTGTACAAAAGAAGGGGATGCACAGGCAATTATGGATAAGATAGCGAACACTGAATCTCTCAACAAACTCATAACAGCGCGCAAACCTAAAAAGAGACATCCGAGTATCATAATATATGATATCTCGGATCAAACCACAAACGAGGAAATACAGGATGCACTAAGACACCATACTGGAATAGAAAACGATATAAAACTTAGATTCAAACTTAGAGGTCGTACTGAGGGAACATCCCACTGGGTCATTGAAACCCCCTCAGATGAATTCCAAAAAATTTCAATGATTAAAAAGCTCCCCATCAATTGGAGCATGCACAATGTCAGGGAGTTTTTCCATATCAAAAAATGCCAGAGATGCCAAGCATATGGTCATCTAGTTAACAATTGCAAGAATATAAAACCATTCTGTGGCTTCTGTGGTAATAGACACCAAACTTCACAGTGTAGAGCAACAGTTGCATGTTGCATAAACTGTAACGATGAAAATAGAAGAAAAGGAAGTAAGTTCAGGACCGACCATCCAACCTCATCACATTTTTGTTCAACATACCTTAAAAATATAAAAACTTATAGAGAAACAAGGGACTATTAATGGCACAAAAAACGAACGTTTCGACAGTGTTTATTCAAAACAATTTTAGTTCAGCATTAAACTCCCAATTAATATCTTCGGATCAGCTAAAACTTCTTCAGATCAACTTGGCAAAAACAAAAGCTGCCTCAAACAGCTTACAAAATGCGGTTGCAAAATATCAATCATCCTTTGTCTGTATCCAAGAACCTTATGTACACAAGGACGAGATTCAGGGTATCCCTCAGGGTTGGAATGCATTTTCTTCTCAAAGCAAAAAAGCGGTCATCCTTTCCCCATCGAACATTAATAACCCGATTATTATGGAAAAAAAGACAAATGCAATAGCGATCAAGGTACATACGGACAATTTTCCGATAACAATCATTTCTGCATACTCCTCACCACCGGAGAATATAGAAAGGACATTGGAAGAACTTCAGTCAATTTTAGTGGCCATTTAGAAAGAAAATTTTATAATCTGTGCTGATCTCAATGGCCATCACTCCTTCTGGGGTTACAGCAATGAAGACCCGAGAGGTCAAAAGATTTTGGATTTCGTATTAGCAAATAATCTTTTTATTTCAAACACATCTGATGCTCCACCAACTCATCTGAATTACAATGGCTCCAAAGGTTTGCCGGACCTATCCATCTGTTCACATCAATTAATTAATAAGATATCAACATGGGAAGTATTGGAGGATATCACGAACAGTGATCACCAGTACATTCAAATAAAGCTAAATACGAATATCACAAGTTTCAAATTAAAAAGATACAAAACTCTCCATGGAAATTTTCAAAAATTCACGGAGTCATTCAGAACAAGAGTACCAAAACTAGAGGAAAAGATCTCATTATGCAGCACACCAGAGGTCCTAAACTCAATAGCTCAAACCCTCCAACAAGAAATTATTTCGGCATGTAATTACTCATTTAAAATAAGGCAACATAAATTGATATCGAATCCAACTTGGTGGACTGCAAACCTGGAATCTGAGAAGAAGAGATTGAATGCATTGAGAAGGAGAGCACAAAGGTCAGGGGCTGATGAACGACAAGCAAGATTCCGTTTCTTCAAGGCAGAGAGAACAAAATACATGGGCAAGATTAGATCCAGTAAAACAAATGGTTGGAAAAATGTATGCTCATCTGCAAAGAACCCATACGGTAAACACTACAAAAGTGCTTTTAGGAAAGTAGTGTTACCCACACAGCTAACAGTGCTGCAGGGCAATTCTCCCCAAGGTGGTATGAGGAAAATAGCAGAAGAAACATTGGAAAAAATATTTCCCTACCCAACATCGACAATCCCGCTCCTATCAACAAATACAAAAATCCCAGACGATGTTCCTTTTACAGAAGGTGAAATTACCAACATAATAAAATCGCTTCCAAATGGGAAGGCACCTGGTGTTGATGGAATTGATAACCTTATTTTAAAGTCAATCAACAAATCGTTCCCATCCTTGCTGCTCAACTTTTTAAACAAATGTCTCTCTCTCCAAACCTTTCCGGACACATTCAAAATTAGTAATATAGTTTTATTCCAAAAAGTGGGCAAAGACCCTAAAGAACCATCCTCTTACCGTCCAATTGCATTACTACCAACAATTGGAAAGGTGCTGGAGAAGTTACTAACTCAGCGGCTCACATTTTTCTTGGAGAATGGGAATAAATTAAATGAACACCAACATGGTTTCAGAGAGGGGAAGTCAGTGGACACGGCGTTGGCATCATTTATGGAAGAAATACAAAAGGGACGCAGTCAAGGTAACTATGTTTTGGCAATTTCTTTGGACATCAAAGGGGCATTTGATAACATACTTCATCACGCAATTATAAACAACCTGAAAAAAGCAGAGGTCCCGTCCAATCTTCAAAACATCTTCGAAAATATTCTAAAAAACAGAAAAGTCCTTCTCAACACCCAAGAAGGCTTAGTATCAAGAGACCAACGCAAAGGCTGCCCACAGGGCTCATGTAGTGGTCCAGCCCTGTGGAACCTTGTGGTCAACAGCCTATTAAATATCCTTTGGTCTCCAAATGTACATCTGCAAGCATTTGCAGACCACCTTGTCCTAATAACGAAATCAACAAAAGAAGGGCTAAAAGTTCTAACAAATGATACAATGACACAAATTGTTAATTGGGCTGAATCGAATTTGCTAACGATTTCACACGAAAAATCTAACTTTTTAATATACAGTAAACTGGTAGCAGCCCCACCAGTATTTTGGAAAAACCATAGAATAAAACGTTTACATGCAATAAAATTTCTGGGAATCTACATAGATGACAAACTCAATTGGAACTCTCACATAAGATACCTATCCCAAAAGGCACAAATCTTAAATCAAAATTTCCTCAAAATTGCAGGTCCTTCTTGGAGCATTAGTAGAAGCCATAGACTGTTACTGTATAAAACGGTAATTGAAAGAGTCTTTGCCCACGGCTCTTCCATTTGGTGTATCAATCCCACTGCAAAGATCTCTAGAATACTAGACTCGATTCAAAGAAGCTTCCTCCTATCAATATCAGGAGCCTATCGTACAACATCGACGGCAGCCCTACAAGTTCTCCTGGGTCTTCCACCACTTGCCCTTAAACTTCAGCAAGAAGCGGTTATAACGAATCTCATCCGACTTCGTAAGCCAGAATTAACTTTGAAACTGTTACCAGACAACTACGAACAGCCTTTTTCCAGACGTACAACACACCCCCTCTCTACCTACTCAAAGATCAAATTTCATTATCAGATGGTGGCCTCTCTCCACCATCAGAGGCCATTTATACTGATGGCTCCAAAACGGAGAAGGGAGTAGGGGCAGCGTACTGTAGGATTGCACAAAACCAAATAATAGAGAGTTGGTTTGTAAAGCTTCCATCCCAGGCAACGGTTTTTCAAGCCGAGTTATTGGCCCTTAGTAAGGCTGTGGAACAAGCAAAGACCATGGTAAATCAAACACCAATTAAAATCTTTACGGATAACAGGGTGGCAATTCAGGCGTCCTCTAATCCAAAGTCAAAAAACCACATGGCCAGACAAATTTTCCTTTCGCTCCTCAGTAGCCCAAACATAAAGCTAAATTGGATAAAAGCCCATGCGGGTTACTTCGGTAATGAATCAGCTTATCTCCAGGCTAAATCTGCAGCAGATTCAGAAACCACAAATATCCATGAAATAAAATTTTCTAAAGCTTTTTTAAAAACACATCTAAAGAAGTTCCTGACTCAAGTGTTGCAGCGAACCTGGGAAGATGCAATCACAGGTCGACCAATCCACAATATCATCCCTAAAGTTTCGTTTGATCCTGTCTGCTGGACACGAGAAGAAATCCTCTTTTTCACGCAACACGGACCTTTCCCTTCATACTTCAACCGTTTCAAAATTCTTCCTTCCCCCAATTGTAGCTGTGGCCAAGTTGGTACACCGTTGCACTATGCAACGGAGTATATTCTCACATCCTCATGGCACATCAAAAAGCCAGCAGAAAATCATCAAAAAATTTGGTTTCGCAGGGTTGCGGCCAATAAAAATTCAAGATTGCTTATAAGGAAAATAGTACAACACATAAACAATACAGGGCCCTCTTCAGACCAGATTAAACCATGTCTGGTTTTGTTTTTATTGCAGTTTTGTCGTGTTTTGTTTTTAACCTAACAGTGTGAATTTATTTTTCATTTCAGATAACGTTTCAGGAATCATATTCAGTGCATTGCCATGTTTGTATTTGCAATTGTGTATTAGTATCCAACTCCTCATAGTAACATCTAAAAATTTCCACACATGGTCCGTCCCAAGTATTTCTTATTGTAATATGTATTTTTCCATTGTGTATCAGTCGTTTCTTAATAATAGAGAAGTAGGTATATTCTTGTAATTAATTTCTTGAGTCCTCGTTTCAGTGAACAGTGTAGGTCATGCAGTAAAATAGTTAGTATGGGTGTATTTCTTGTAAACAATCACAAGGGTCTTCAGTATGTTGACCTAGTATTGATTTTTAATCTAAAAGTGTGCATTAGTATTTTATTTCGGATATTGTTTGAGGTACAATATTCAGTGCTTCAGCTTGTTGTATTTGCAATTGTGTGTCAGTATCCCACTCCTCAAGTAGCATTTAAAAATATCTACATATAGCCCCAGGTATTCCTTATTGTTCCCTGTGTTTCTGTATTGTGTTTTTATCGTTCTTAAATAATTGAAATGTAGGCATATTCTTGTATTAAATTTTAAGAATCCTTGTCCCACATGAACAGTAATAGTAATGTAATCAAATAGAAAACATGAGTGTTTATTCTTGTAAATAATCAACAGGGACATAATAACATGCTAAACTCAATGAAACTCATTGATCCAAACTAAGTACCCAGTTTGTCTGTTAAGCCAAAAGTGTCAGGGTTTTTCCTATTAGAAAAGTATTGTCTGGTAACAAGGAATTGCATCTGCATCAGGTTAATTAATTTCATCCAAATTGTAAAAAGTACTCAAATCATGAATAATTATTTATCCTAGTACTATATCAGTCAATGCCTTAATTCTTGGAACACAATGTGTCTTTTAACTCTGAAGTACAGCTTGAGTGAATATAAAAAGAAGAGTAAGGGTGCGTCCCTGTTTTAGAATTCCAGTTCTTAAATATTGTTTGTATCGTGTAGCATAAAACTTATTAATTGTTAGAATTTCGGCCTTATTACTTAGAACTGTGTATATAATCGGATGCATAAAGGGTGCAGTTAAGTCTTTTTCATGTTTTAAAATGCTTTTTTTATGGTAAAAAGTATATTGTAATGGAAACATATCCAGTAACTCCAGGTTTGGGTAAAAAATTTAAACTAGATAAACATCGACTCTATTTCTATTCCTTATAAAGGAATTTTGTTATTTTAGATATTAGAACTATATTTCATGCTTTTGAAAACATTGTATACAGTATTTGATTGGTTTGTTCTTTAGTAGTTTCAAACATGTTAGCATTGTCTTGTAACAAATGTAACATATGTATAAACTTAGCATATCAAAAAATTCAAGGTTTGTAGTAACAATGGCCATTTTGTGTATGGTCAGTCTCACTTTTGTAAATATTTTGTATGGTTTGTTTACTGAATAAAGTTGTTCGGGGGGCGGTGTCTGGTATGGGGAGCCGTGGGCCCCGTGGGGGGAGTTGTTTGCTTAATCCGCCCTGCACCCAATCAAACTGGTGTAATAATCTAGGTTATAGGTACCGGGGGTGCAGGCGGCGTTATGTTATTGCCCATTACCATATCTACAGATAGATATTCTGTAATACATCCCTCCATTTGTGAAACATTTTTTTCATTTATCTGACCTAAACTTTCATTAGTCAGTGCCAAAATTACCCAATCAACAAGCAATCTCTATTCTTCTTATTAGCTTATAGGGAAGGATAAACCTTGCTTATCAGTTCCTCTGTACTGTGAACAATTTTAAAAAAGTCCCAATTTAATATACTGTTTGAATCTCTAGCAATCGCCAAATCTATTTGGCAACTGTATCAAGCGCCAAGTTCGAATCAGTTCTTTCTTTAGTAAACAAAACGTTGAATTCCGTCTTCATTGGGTTTATGCAATCCTTTCTTTTTAAATCGGTTGAAAAAAGCTCTTAAAGCATTAAAATTCGAAATGGAACTATTGTAATTAGCTAAATCGTTTGGTTTAGAATTTAACCGCCAGTGATTATCCAAATCGTTTGGTTACAAATTTAACAGCCAAACAAATCTTGGATGTCGATAAAAAGAAGGATAAAGAATTATTTTGCCAAGCTTTCCACTAAATTAGACTCTTATTTTAAGTAAACATTGAAAGATATTTTCCTTTAGTTATAATTAACTTTAGTTTTTAAATTTTAATCCAAAAGCTCTTGAAACTATATCATATCTATCATTGGTTTTCTGTCCTCGCGTCTATTTTTCAGTTATTATTCCACAAATTAATTATTTATTTCTTTTCTCAGCAAGGTCACGTGATGATTGACTTTAAAAATAAGTTATTTCAAATGCTTGCACTTTTCTGAAGGATCACGTGACATTTCATTTTGTTTACGCATTCCTTAAGGATCATGTGACAGTTGATTGAGAAATAAAGTAGCAATCTTCATCGCAAATCGCTTGTTAATTATTTAATTGTTGTCTCTAGTCAAAAATAATAATTTAACATGATTTCACCTACCCAATGACCGTTCCTGGGTTTCAAGCTGAAACTCTGCAAATTTTCATCCAAATCGGTTTGGTAGTTTTGCCATGAATGCGTAACAAACAGACAGACACCCTTTCGCATTTATTATATTATATGGATATTTATAAAAATAAGCAAAATTTTCAGAAACATAGGTGAATTAGTTCAAAGTCTAACCGTTGCCTAGCAACGGAGCAGCTATAAATCTTCATTATTTCCAAATTGTCTGCACATAATTAAAAATTACTGAACTTTAAAAAATTAATAACAATCGAAGGGAAAACGTCACAGAAATAAAATTGTATCATTGAAAAGGTAAAATTTTGAACATTTTTAGATGGTATAAAAATATTTGTTGTCGGACAGTTTGCTCCGAAGTTACGGCGGAAAAACGGTTTCGGTTAATTTCTAATTAACTGTCTGTTTAATTAACTTTTGGACTTAGAAAAGATCATAAGTGTCTTCCCCTTGTCTTATATAATAAGTGTACAAAATTTGTTTGAAAACAGTCCATTCGTTTAGGAGGAGATATGGAACATAGCCACATACACACATATCCACAATGACTTTTATTTATATTAAGATAAACTTTTATCTATTATAATATTTCTTTAAATTCTCCATATGTTTCCAAAACATCTTTGAAATGAATTATAACATGAAACTATTTCATTACCAGATTAATCTTTCTAACACCTGATATCAAAGTACTACATACAAATTTGTAAAATTTCTCAATTAAACTCGAAAGTAAAGTGACTGCATTCTCAGAAGTTTTTGTTATGTGCAATGTCATGAGTTTTTTCCTGCAAAGCTGAGCTTTCTAATGTCAAATTCTAAACTCTCTTATTAGCAGTTGAAACAGACTTGGAGGAAAAATAATATATAACTGAATAAGACTTGTATTATTTTATTGCATGTTAAATAGCATAGTGGAGGTTTTAATGATTATTTCTCATGATTCTATTGCATCTCAAGTTTCTTTTTATCTTTTTCTGAAATATTACCATAAATGTGTAAGAATTTGGTTTAACCCTGTTACTATGAAATTTTGTTCTGCCTGTTTTTCATCTACTGTATAGCATCTTTACTTTTTAAATTTTTGATGATGTGGAAAATATAAAAACAACTTTGCAGATTGTTTTTTGTGCTAAAATAGAGTTTTCTTTTCTTTTTCCCTCAGAGCATTTACTTATAATAAGATAGATAGCAAAAAGTCATATAATGATGACAGTTATACAAAATCATTTGTACTTTATTTTCTATGTTCTTTGCATTTATTTTCTTAACAAAGAATGAGTAAAACTTTTGCACTTGCTTTTCATATAATAATCATATCATGCATGTAGCGCATCTATTTTAGATATATAAGATTCTACAGATCTGTAAAAACTATCTATGTGTTAAATGCATTAATTGAATTTGGTATTTAATATACTTTCATCTATCCCTCAGATTTAAAACTTTCATTCCTGTGCATGAATTATGGAAGCAGTATATGCAGAAGATGCTTCAACTAAGAGAGTAAGTTATGCTGTTTCAGTGACACTGTCTGATTGTGCACTAGTGTGATATGTGCCTTAGAAAATTTTTACTGATTTGATTTTATAATTGTATCATGATTTCATCTATTAAGACTCTTTTTCTTTAAGTTTTTTTTAATATTCTACAGTGTGAATTCAATAATACACCATCCTCTAACATACAATTTGTCATAGTTTAAATAATCATCAAATATGTCAATTGACTTTGACGATATCACCCAAAAGACCAATTAATAACTCCTCCTCTAGTTCAATGGTGCACAAACCGTGGGTCATGAGAAAATTTTTGTGGGTCGCAAAATTCAAAGAATTTGACAATGAAAAATATAAGGCTTGTCTTCAAAAAATGTGGTTGGGCAGTCACGAAAAAATTTTACACTAAGTGAGGGGTGGGGGCGGAAAAGAAAATAGTTTGTGCATCACTGCTTATTAGGCGAACATTCTTATGCAGTAGTTTGTTAAATGAAGAAAATATAAGTTATTTTTCTGAAAATAAATAAATTGATGTAATTGTGTAATCTTTCTTTTATTCTTCAAACATAAATCTTTTTATATAGAACCTGCCAAAGTCGTAGTATTTTGTCCTAAATATATTGTTAAAAGTTTAATTATAGTATGTTCTCGGATTTCGAACATGCGGCAGGCGGATTTATTTTCGCTAAAATGGGGGAAAGTGAAAAATGGATGGGGAGATGTTTACATTTTACTTAGTGTGACCTAACAAAGAACTTCGGCAATGCGCTCATCTTACTCATTGCCTGTCGCCCCTTACTGATGTAAAATCATTCAAAAGTGCTAGACTCAGGATTTTGAAACGATCTATACCTAAAACTCGCAGACAATCAAACTTTAGACTGATCTAAATATCTTTCAAATAAAAGCCAATTTCAGCAGTACTCAATTTTTCAGAAGCAAGTTATTCAGTTTATACTATATATATATTTTAAAATTAATTGAAAGTTTTTTTTTTATATCCATCAGACTTTTTAATTTTCTTTATAAGCTGTTGATATTTATGTGCCATAATGCATAAATTTGGAGGTGGTGTTTTTTACAATGCAGGCTTTCTTATGTTTGTATTTTTGAAGCTCAGTTCATTTTGGTTGTTTTTACTATTGAAAATTAAATTTGCAGTTGCTGCAGACGAAACTATTAATTGTATCTATATCACTTTTAAATTTTGGGTTGGAAACAAACAAATGTTTGGGTACCTAATGCCAGAATATTTATACTTCTTTTACGTAGATATCAAGGGTTCTTCATTTCTTTCCAATATATTTTATTGTAGGGAAAAGCAAATTATATATTGTCACTTTCCAATTTAACTACCTATTGAAAATTTGACTGCATTGCCTGTGTCTAAAACTTTGGTATGTTCAGTTGTCAACGAAATGAATGGGACACCTCTGTAATTCTGGTATATATTATTGCATCTTGACAAAACTGGTGCCAATGGCTCAAGAGGACAGGTTTATTCAGATAAAAAAACTGATTAAACGAGTTAATTAACAGCTATCTCGGAATTTTCCCATTACGCCTATCAATTTTTTTCGCTGAATCGACTCCCCGTCATGAAATTAGCCTTCCAATAAATTTTTATGCAGTTGTGATGATAATCTCGAGAGTTATAGGGTTTTGAAAAATGGCTTTTCTCAAGTTGAATGAATTTTAGGACGATATCTCGGAAAACATTATATATTTCTCAAAACTTTTGAAGATCATGCTTCGTGAAGAGTAGACGGATAAATGCAAATGAATATAATATGCAGTCTCTCAAAAAGTGGGCATTGCATGTCAACAGTGGGAATTTACAGTTTTTTGTAAATATTTCGGAAACTATTATATATGCACTTGATTTTTTGGATACCGGCATTATAACATCTCAGCTTTGCTCCCATGTAAAAATTTCACTATGTTACAATTCATTTTTTTTTCACAGTCATATTAAAATTTTTTTTTAATATTTAATTTTTTTTATTAATGTATTTTTTTCATGACTTAATGTAAAAAATTAGTGCTCTTTTAGTGAGTGAAAAAAGTTTTGAGAAATATATAATACTTTCTGAGGTATCATCAAAAGTTCCTAAAATTTACTTAACATGGGAAACACCATTTTTCAAAACCCTATAACTCTCGAAATTATCATCAAAACTGTATAAAAATTTATGGGGAGGCTAATTTCATGACGAGGAGTCTATTCAGTCAAAAAAATTGAAAGGCGTAATGGGAAAATTCCGAGATGGCTGTTAATTAACTTGTTTAATCAGTTTTTTTTATCTGAATAAGCCTGTCTTCTTGAGCCATTAACATCAACACTAGTTTTGTGAAGATGCGGTAATATATACCAGAATTACAGAGGTGCCCCATTCATTTCGTTGACGACTGTTCAAAAATATTTTGTTCGCTTGGATTCAGATACCTGCCATTTGCATACCACAGTGCACTTTTAGAATTCTTTTACTTTAAATCGATATAAAATGGATATATTTTAGTAATTTGTGCTTCTTTGAACTCACACATGTTTTAAATGATGCTCAGATTAAACTTCCAGAGTCGAGTGTTAAATTAAATATACTATCATCTTATGATTTGTAGTTCAAAAGTATTTGTCAGCACCTGTTTAAGTAGTTAAAATGATTGTTAGCCATGTATAAAATTGTCATGTATGAAACAACAATGAGCTCAGATTTAAATAACTCATACTAGCCAAATATATATAATATGTATATACAGTCGGACCTCTATTTAACGAAGTCGCTAAATCTCGAAAAAGTTCATTATCCTTAATTAAGGATCACGTGACAGTTGATTGAAAAATAAAGTAGTATTCTTCATCGCAAATCGCTTGTTAATTATTTAATTGTTATCTGTAATCAAAAATAATGAATTTAACATGATGTCACCTACCCTATGTCCGTTCCTGGGTTTCAAGCTACAACTCTGCCAATTTTCATCCAAATCGGTTTAGTAGTTTTGCCGTAAATGCATAACAAACAGACAGACACACTTTCTCATTTATTATATTATATGGATATTAATAAAAATAAGCAAAATTTTCAGAAATAAAGTTGAATTAGTTCAAAGTCTAACCGTTGCCTAGCAACGGAGTAGCTATAATTCTTCGTTATTTCAAAATCGTCTGCAAGTTTTAAAAATTATGGAACTTTTAAAAATTAATAACAACCGAAGGGAAAATGTCACAGACATAAAATTGGTATCATTGAAAAGGTAAAAATTTGAACTTTAAGATGGTATAAAAATATTTTTTGTCGGACAATTTGCTCTGAAGTTACGGCGGAAAAACGGTTTCGGTTATTTTCTAATTAACTGCCTGTTTAATTAACTTTTGGACTTAGAAAAGTTCATAAGTGTCTTCCCCTTGTCTTAAATAATAAGTGTACAAAATTTGGTTGAAAACCGTCCATTGGTTTAGGAGGAGATGTGGAACATAGCCACATACATACATACCCCCAATGACTTTTATTTATATTAAGACTAGCTGTTACCCGCGACTTCGTGCGCGAAGAAATTGAATTGTTACTTTTTTAAAATTCAAGTATGTAAATGTTTCGCTATATGTAGAAAGGGGAAATTAAAAATTCTGATGGTTGATAATACATAATTGGGCGACTAACAGGAGTGTACTGTACATGTGTCTGCTGTTACAGTTAGGTAAATTGTTTATATATGATAACACACTTTTGTATACGACGTCTTTTGTTTCGCGTTTTTTGCACCGATGTAGAGGTTTAGTGGGCTGGACACACGCGAACGTGCCACAAATAGTTACCAACGGTAAAAATATGATTTTTCCAATTGTACGCCTGCCCCTTTGAATGTCTGACCCTGAGCCTGGCAAATGCTAATTTTAAAGGGAATTGTTACCTTTTGAACTGGGATGGTAAATACTTCGGTATTATTGGAATGCCTAGAATTTAGCACTCTCACCTCTCGCTATGCCAGTCATATCAGTAGCTAGTACGACTTTTGGTCCTAAGTGTGTAATTTGAAACCGTGTGTCATTGCGCAGTCTCGGTACATCAAGGTTACGTATGAATAGTTCTGGCACACCGAATTTCAATCTCAGCTTGACGGAAGGTATCCCTGAAAATTCTATGGGGTTGAAGAAATCTACAGGATATGATTTTACTTGTAATTGCCCATTACCGTATCTACAGATAGATATTCTGTAATACATCCCTCCATTTGTGAAGCATTTCTTTTATTTATCTGACCTAAACTTTCATTAGTCAGTACCAAAATTACCCAATCAACAAATAATCTCTATTCCTCTTCTTAGCTTATAGGGAAGGATGAACCTTGCTTATCAGTTCCTCTGTACTGTGAACAATTTTAAAAAAGTCCCAATTTAATAGACTGTTTGAATCTCTAGCAATCGCCAAATCTATTTGGCAACTGTATCAAGCGCCAAGTTCGAATCAGTTCTTTCTTTAGTAAACAAAACGTTGAATTCCGTCTTCATTGGGTTTATGCAATCCTTTCTTTTTAAATCGGTTGAAAAAAGCTCTTAAAGCATTAAAATTCGAAATGAAACTATTGCAGTTAGCTAAATCGTTTGATTTAGAATTTAACCACCAGTGATTATCCAAATCGTTTGGTTACAAATTTAACAGCCAAACAAATCTTGGATGTCGATAAAAAGAGAGATAAAGAATTATTTTGGCAAGCTAGCCCCTAAATTAGGCTGTTATTTTAAGTAAACGTTGAACGATATTTTCCTTTAGTTATGATTAACTTTAGTTTTTAAATTTTAATCCAAAAGCTCTTGAAACTATATCATATCTATCATTGGTTTTCTGTCCTGGCGTCTATTTTTCAGTTATTATTCCACAAATTAATTATTTATTTATTTTCTCAGAAAGGTCACGTGATGCTTGACTTTAAAAATAAGTTATTTCAAATGCTTGCATTTTTCTGAAGGATCACGTGACATTTCATTTTGTTTACGCATTCCTTAAGGATCACGTGACAGTTGATTGAAAAATAAAGTAGTAATCTTCATCGCAAATCGCTTGTTAATTATTTAATTGTTATCTGTAATCAAAAATAATGAATTAATGAATAATAAAATAATGAATAATAACATGATGTCACCTACCCTATGTCTGTTCCTGGGTTTCAAGCTACAACTCTGCCAATTTTCATTTTCATCCAAATCGGTTTGGTAGTTTTGCCGTAAATGCGTAACAAACAGACGCACTTAAACACACAGAAAAAAAGTTGAATTATTTCAAAGTCTAACCGTTGCCTAGCAACGGAGTAGATATAAATTTTCGTTATTTCAAAATCGTCTGCCCGTTTTTAAAGATTATGGAACTTTTAAAAATTAATAACAATCGAAGGAAAAATGCCACAGAAATAAAATTGGTATCATCAAAACGGTAAAAATTGGAACTTTAAGATGGTATAAAAATATTTTTTGTTGGACAATTTGCTCCGAAGTTACGGCGGAAAAACGGTTTCGGTTAATTTCTAATTAACCACCTGTTTAATTAACTTTTGGACTTAGAAAAGTTCATAAGTGTCTTCTCCTTGTCTTAAATAGAAAGTGTACAAAATTTGGTTGAAAACCGTCCATTGGTTTAGGAGGAGATGTGGAACATAGCCACATACATACATACCCACATACACACATACCCACAATGACTTTTATTTATATTAAGATTATCCTCAATGAACTTCATATAAAGGTGATTTTGATTTAAGCTGGCAAACGACAGGGGGAGAAGAGCCCATGGAGTATAAAACATTATAGCAACTTTCCCTATTCCTAACCGCTTATGAGTATAGACGGATGGTGTATAGATGGAAAATGCACCAAATCTGTTCCTATAAGATGATATCATTTTGATCAGGATATCTGGGGTTAAAGGCGAGTTACAAAGCGCTGAAGAAATGGCGAAGTGCGAAATCAAATTGTCGCCAAAATCTCTAACCGACAATATGATAAACACTCTTCTAGTTACAAACGAGAATTCTCATTTTATTGTATGTATAAAGAATTATCATTGAAATATTCCCCTTTCTATGAAAGTTTTAGCAAAAATAATCCGACTTGACTGCGAAGGTGACTCCTTAGTCAAACAAAGATTATTTGATCTCATGTAGGTAATGTTTGCGTGTTCACGAATGTCTTTGATTTTCATGTGTGGTAGTCAATTTCCTGTAGTTTGTAAATGGTTTGTTTTCACACACGTGTCTACTTTTTATTTACTGTATTTAATATTGTCGATCTTCTATCAAAGGAATTTTATTAACAGGAGTTGAATTTGTACTAAGGGAAATACGCACCGACTTCTATGAAATTTATTATTTTCAAAAACTCATCACATCATGCACATTAAGCTGTGGATGCTCGATCAACAAACAGCAACAACAAAAGAGATGTGCTTAAAAACATTCTCATTTAAAAACAACTTTATCATTTATCATAAAAATATTTTTTGAATCCATAATGACTATTTTTCTAGTTTAAGAAACTGTTTGATATACATAAAACTGTTTACTGATCACACATTTGAAATATTTAAAATGAAGAATAAAACATTAAAATGTACACGTGAATTTTCTCCTGCAGAAAAAGTCAGGCACGTATGCATACAAAGGAAGCTGTTCTGTTTCAAGATTCAGTTCATTGATCAGATCTATGACTTCCCTTTGTTTATTAGAGATGTATACTCTTTCTAGAGAAGGGACCCTCAGTAGAAGCAACCTTAAACCGTCCTTTGACAGGCTGCATTTTCTGATCAAAACCACCTTTAGCTTTGGTAGAGGATTTCTTTTCAGAATAATGGTCAAGAGACCGTCCTCCAGGCACTCAGCCCTAGAGAGAGTCAGTTCTGTCAAATCCCGACAGTTCGAAAGAAGGTACATCAGTGTTTCTTTGTTAATATTCCCACAAGATAAACGTTTCAATCGTTTTAGACACAGACTGGGTTCTGCGCTTTCGGTGATGCTGGGATTTACAAGAAGAAGGGATTCCAGATTAGGACATAGATCACAAATGACATCTAAAGGCATTTTAGCCGCAGCTTCAACAGCGATATGTCTCAGTTGTGGCCCGATTTTCTTAAGGAAAGAAATGAGATCGGATATGTAATCATCAGATCCGTAGTGATGAAAATTCAGGCATAGAAACGTAAGATGTTGCAAATTAGTCAAGTGCTGGAGGCACTCCTTGTGGAAAACAAGAAGCACCAGATCCTCAACGAAAGGGCAAAAAGAAACTGCCATTTTGATGTATTCTGGGTAATTACTTTTATATTGATTAAGGTATCTAAGATATCTTAAATCCCACTCTGAATGCCCCCAAAAACACCTGCGCAATTCAAAATGAGGAGGAGAGTCGCTTTCTTTGTTCAGAATATATGCTAACGGATTGAGGGTATCTACGTATCCAACAGAAATAAGCTTAGGACTGTTCAGTAAAATTTTGGCAACAGCTTCATGGTCTAAAAAACATCTCACATGACCATTGCAAAAAGCTAATATTTTAAGATTGTTTAACAATCGCAAGACATCAAAATCTGTTCGAGAGGTGAAGTCAAATGCTTCATTGTTGCTCTCAACGTGAAATCTCAAGTACCGCATCTCCTTGCAACCTGTCAAAGCACTGAGATCAAACAGTATTTCTGAATAAACATCTTCTAAGTTGGAGCATCTCCGGAGTACAGCCTCCAACAAAGTAATGCCATCCGACGTTAATTTTTTTGGTATGCTAAGTTTTCGTATATTTCTGCAGACATCTTCTGACAACATCTTCAGAAGCGCGTCCAGATCTTTCTGCAATTCCCATCTCACCATCATGAGATGGAGATAGTAAATTCTACCACTTGTGAGAAGCAAACTAATACTAGACATGCTTTTAGCATCAGAATATGCAATCGTCGTTAAATCTTCGACGACTTTGGTCGGACAGAAGGAAAAGGGATTTTCTTCGCATGAATTCCACAGTCCGTTTTCTAAAAGAGAGAAAACTTTCTGAAGACTGATTGTATACAAAGGTTTAACTACCATCTTGGAGTTCCTTCCACCTAAAATTGTAAAGAGAAAAATACTTGGTAGTGTAAGTAAACAAAAATACGGGACGAAATATGAATTGAATAGACATTTACCCAAAATTCAAACTAATTTTTCCATCCCTTCATTTGAAAAAAGTTCCTGTCGGCTAGCCGGAATGCTAAGGTAGATTCCGTTTGTCCGGAGATACACTATCTGATCAAAAGCATCCGGAAACTTTCGGAGTTCACATCTTTTTTTTTTTTTTTTTTCATTTCTCTCGAAAGGCTAGACCAACTGCTCTTGCACTTCGACCATGTAAAGAATAGATTCTAACTCATATTTTACAGAGAAAATTCAGTCACATGGGCATTTAGGGGACCTACCAGAAATTGATGAAGAAGAAAAAAATCTGGGCTCGCCCCCTTCAACAAAAAACTCATATTTACAAATTTCATCAACGGTTTTGCTTAATATGCACATTGCTTATATGCATTTTCGTAAAAGTAGCAAGCATATTCTGGTAGATATAAAGGTTTTCTTAAAAAGTCTCAAATTTTCTCGCATGTTTTTTAGTTTATACAAGGTTTTCCACTAAATCATACGAAACTTACAGAATACTTGACAATGTGTTAAAAAAGTATTCCAATAAAATTTCAAGTTAATACTATGAATATTATAGGAAATATGAGCGTTCTTAGTAAAAAACTTTTTACTCTGCATGTGCGAGATATAGCGTGATTTTCCTTTCACAACTTCAAAGCAAAATATATAGGCAAATTTATATAAAACTTTCAATTAAATAGCATTAAAATTTAGAATATCGTCATTGCATGTAGAAAACTTTCTGCTTCTCTCTAACAGAAACAAAATGATGAGGGTTTTTTTTTCACAAATTGATATTTTTTAAACTTGCTTTTCGAATTATTTTATAAAATTTAATAAAGATTGAATAATATGCTGAAAATTTAGTCATACTTATAAATAAAATTCATAATTTAATTTGCAGTTCCAAGATTATTATCCGAAGATTCAAGTTCAAAAAAAAAAATATCAATTGGTGGAAAAACTCTCATCATTTTGTTTCTCTTAAAGAGAAGCAGAAATTCTGCTCACTGCAATGCCGATATCTTTCTACATCTTAATGGTATTGAACTGGAATTTTTATATAAATTACCATATATATCAGGCTTTGAAGTTGTGAAAGAAAAATTACGCTATGTCTCGTACATGTGCAGTAAAAAATTACTACAAATACTTATATTTCCTGTAATATTCATAGTATTAACTTGAAATTTTATTGGAATACTTCTGCAACACATTTCAAGTATTCTGTAAGTTCGTATTATTTGGTGGAAAACTCTGCATGTTACAGCAAAAAACGCGTGAAAATTTGAGATTTTTTAAGAAAACCTTCATATTTTCCAGAATATACTTGCTTTTTTTCACGAAAATACATGTAAGCAATGTGCATATTAAGAAAAACCACTGATGAAATTTGTAAATCATTATCAGCTTCCTGCGGAAGGGGTGAGCCCAGATTTTTTTCTTCTTCAATTTCTGGTCGGTCCCTTAAATGCCCTCGTAGTCAGATCTTCACTGCAAAATGATAGTTAGAGTCTATTCTTTACATAGTCAAAGTTCAAGGGTAGATGGTCTAGCCTTTCTGGAGAAATTCTAAAAAAATGTTAAAATCGAAAGTGTCTGGATACTTTTGATCATATAAGGTATACACTTAAGGATGAGTTTATACGTTCTCCTTTTTTTTTATATATTTTTTTATTTTAATATTATTCAGTTTCTAATGTTAATTGATTTTGAATGAACTAATTCTTATTTTTGATAATGTATATTACTGTTAGTATTATAGCATTTCATATTTATCGTATATATTGAAGCTTTTATTGCATTCATAACTATAATTTATTATGTTTTTTCACTAAAATAGTTTTATTTACTTCTCCACTTACTCCTATTTATTTGGTACGTGGTATAAGGAAAAGAAAATTTCACCTCCTCCACCATTTCCTCCTTTAATTTCATAACGGTTAGAGCTATGAGGAAAGAGGGTGGAAGTTACTGCAACTGATGAGAGCTTTTCAAGGAGGTGTCACTTGCGGAGGTTAAAAAACAGTCGATGTGAGGGGTTGAAAATAATTTTTTAGCCCATAAATTCTAAACAATTGCAGCGATTGAAAAACTTCGTACACAAAACGTTTTCGGTATGATAAGGCAGTAATTGCCTGATTTAAATTATTTCCCTATCTTAAATCGTAAGGGAGTTATGCGGAAATAAAAATCTCATCCTCTCACTATTTCCATCTCCAAAACTATGCCGAGATTTTTGCACTCTCTACAGCATATCCCTCGCCAGTCTGAATTCAATCAAAATTACTCTAGTTATCGTGCTCGCAAGATAACACGGTCAAAGTATTATACGCATTATATCTATAATATAAAACCCAAAATGTATGTATCTGTGTGTTCCAGGCATAAAATTCGTAGGATTGTCAAATTCATAAGCGAAAACAGAGATCTTTTCAGGTCTCCCTTGCTTTCAACTTTCCAGCGAGCTGAACCAACAAGCTCCAAATTACCGGACGTTTCCCCCCCCCCTTCAAAAAAGAAAAGTAAAACAACTTCTAAAGAAAATAAGACTATTACGAACTAATAGTGTAAATGTGAAAATGCCTGTGCTGTACATAGTGTAAATATTTCTTTCTTTTTGTTTTTCTTTTTCTTCTTCAATAAAATTCCCGTGTCTTGACCATCAAACCCTTCAGTGACCGGTATAGTCACAGGTACGGGAGTGACGGCGTTCTGATCTGTCTGTCACAAGATCTCCTCTTTAACGTTGAGCAGCAGCGAAAAGAAATTTGCACATGACAATTCCGGGATCCATTTCTAGGTCAACTATACTAGTATTTTCAACTCCCAGAATTAACTATTTTTTAAGATATTTAATTAAACAACAAAAATTAAACAAATTTTCGGCTTTTTTACTCAGTTTTTCGCCAATAACTTCTGAAATACTTTGTCTCACGAAAATGATTTATATGCACCAACTTAAAGAACAATAAATTATCTTTTGATCTCAATTGATGTACAATCTTTTTTCAATTTTTATAAATTTTTTAAAGTTCATTTTAAACACAATTTGCAATAATGCTTTCTATTGTTGTAATTAAATCCAACTTAATTTTATTGTTTCATCAAATGCTCCACTCATGTGTTTTTGCCACTATTAAAGTTATGATTAAAAAAACATTGCTTTGGTTGGGCATCAGCAGAAAGGTAATTTTTTCTTCCTCTTTTATTTTATAGGAGACACAATTTTAATATTCACGCACAGATATCCATTGACGTTAGTTTAATTGCTTTGCGATGTTTCGTTTAAATTTCTCAAATTATTAAATGATTCTAATCAGTGTGTAAGGCCATTCAAGATTACTGAGTCTCGTTCTTACCGAAGGGAGAGGTCCTAGGCAGAAAAAGAAAAAAAAATACTATGTGGGGCTTTTCCGGTCCGGAACACAAACACCAAAAAGTAGAGAATCGTACTTCGGGGTACCGCAATAAAGGGATATGAAGTAACTTCTGTCGTCGCCGTAGCAATGATGGTGGGGGGAGGGACGGGAATAGAATTCCAAGGATATCTAGTCTCTTGCTAAGGTGGTTCAAGGCACGGAGAAAAAAAAAGAAGAGTGTAGTTTAGCTGCTTGCAGAGGGGTCAGAAACATGGGAGGGGACAAATCAACGAAAGTCGCTGCAATGAAGAACTGTTTAATCAAGTTTAAGTTTTATAAGTACTTAGACCCCTCTAGAATGTAAACTGTGTGGAATTACAGCGTCTGGGCAAAATGAGAGTACCTATGTGTTATAAAAGTCCTTAATTCGCATCAATAAAATGCTCCAGAATTATCCAAAAGTTGTCTTCTTCACTAAGGGTTTGTCACAATTGCTTTCTTGATTTTGTTATTT
The DNA here is from genome assembly GCA_013235015.1 of Araneus ventricosus. NCBI lineage: Eukaryota > Metazoa > Arthropoda > Arachnida > Araneae > Araneidae > Araneus > Araneus ventricosus. The sequence continues at coordinate 75,161 of BGPR01003765.1, read as the reverse complement.
CGAAGTTTTTCAGCGATGATTTTCGAAACATTTTTTAGCCTAGAAAAATAATTCGAGCCATAAATATCGTCAGTTTGAAAGGTGTTCTTTTTTATTAAACTGGTTTCTATAATTTCTTCTTAAATCTCTCTCTGATTTCCACTTAAGTTACGTATGAAAAATGATGGGAAAAAATCAGTCATAATTTTTACTTTTTTGAAAGCGAAATACACAAAGAGAAAGTATCGTAATTATCAAAAAATTTGATCTCGAGTTGATGATGAATCTCCATGATTTAAACCTCCCTAAGTCCAAAAAAAAATTGGAATTATGTCTTTATGTGAACATAACTCAAAAACGGAGCGAACTAGGTGGATGAAATTTAGCATATGGTTTTATCATTAGTATATTCTAGATCTGTATCAAAGTTTGGACCAAATTGTTCAAAATCTAAACCGTCTGTGGGTTCATATATTCGCGTGTATGTGAACGCAGTAACTCAAAATGATGATGAATGATGGTTTATCTACTTAATGATGAAATTTGGTAGGGGATACTGTTGTATCTTAGACATAGTGTACCTTGAATCACTAACTCTATCTCGGTATGGACTTTACTTTACTTTACTTTACACTACGACACACCCCTGACTCCAGAGATAAAAATCTCAGGTTTGCAGTTTGTATGGGTGTGAGTAGAAACTTCATAGAACAAAAGAAAAAAGAAGGGTAAAAAAGGTTACATACAGTGTTTTAACATCGACGAAAAACATGTGAAAATTATAAAAATGATGAAAAATGTGTATTTACATATGAAAAGAAAGATTCGCGAAGGAAAAACAATTTTAAGACAGGTCCCAAAAGTTTGCTGCATCAATATACTTGTAGGAGGACTGATTAGGGTCCTAGGTATTGAACTTCTATAGGGTCTTAGTCCATAAGTCTAAGGTCTTGGTGAAGGAGAGAAATCGGAGTCGGATGAACTGGTCGCGTCAGGTGGCTGTTTTATGAGGTTCTCATTTTCAGTGAGGAAAAATATGAGTTTAGCTATATTTATTCTTGATAGTTTATTTGAAAGTAGGCTTTTCCACCAAAGTTAAGTATTTTCTGCACTTGGTTTTGTAAAATGATAAGATAACATCATGTGACAAGAAGTTGCGTAGTGGAGAGTGTCTCCCTTTTCCCCGTATGCGCAGATATCTGAATGATGAAGCTGAATCTATAGAGATAGCTGGGAAAAGGACCGTGGCCTGTAGCGAAGAGGATGGATTCTCTTGACGTTGAAGCTGGGGTTAGAGTGACTTTAGGGAGTATATTAAAAATTGCTCTCCCAGTGTCGCCTGAATCCCAGTCTTGTTGCCATTTATTGAGATAGAGGTTCCTAAGCATTTTTTCAAATGACATTTCGGGGCCTGAGGATGGAGGTGAGTCCCTTCTTTAGTAGCTTGTTTGGCTAGGTTGTCTGCTGCCTCGTTACCGAGGAAACTAATATGCGCCTTAATCCAATTATGTTGCATTGATGGGTTCTGAAGGAGGGCTTGTTGTGTTTCTTGGATTAGTGGGTTAGAACTTTTGAAGGAAGAAATTGCTCTGAGTGCCAACTCGCTGTCACTCCAGATTGATCTTGATATTCCCTTAGAATTAGCCCAATTTATAGCTTCTTTTATTGCTAAGGTTTCAACTTGAAATACTGTATTGTGTGTGCTTAGTTTTGCCGTCCACTGATGAATTTGGACGTTGTTTTGAATGACACAGAAAGCGCAACCTGTTTCACCTTCTAGATGTGAGCCGTCTGTGTAAATAACCTCAGCTGAGGGATGCGGGTCAGAGACTATTGAGATCCTATCCTCTAAATCAAAATTAGCTGTATGAATGATAAAAGGAGGATTTGGTTGTTGAAAATCCTGACATTAAAAGCTTGAGCCTCCCCAATTGCAATCCCTGCAAAAGCGACCTACTCTAACGAGAATGGGCTCAATTTGAGCTTTGATATGTAGGGGAGTAATGCCTTCGATCACTTGTCGAGCTGCTGTTGGAGTGGTAGAATATGCTCCAGTGATGTTGAGAAGGAATTTTCTCTGTATAGAATTGAGAAGCCTTTGTTGCCTTGAGGTGAAATTATTTCCCCATGCCGGTGCCCCATAAATAAGATTCTTTCTATAACTGTAAAATAGATTTTTTCTTCTGATATTTTTATTCAGACCCCAGTTTGACGCTGCGACGCTTTTTATTTTTTGATAAAGGTTTAGCGTTTTTTTTTTAACTCAGACAGATGTGTGGCGAAAGTTAGTTTATCGTCAATAAAGACCCCTAGATATTTGATGCTTGATTTCCTTTTGAAAAGATTACTTTCCCATCTTATGCCTGCTGACCAACGATAACTGTTTCTATTTTTGTTGAAATGCGTGTAGTTTGATTTATCTCCTGGAATTTCCAGATTATGTTCTGAAGTCCAGGATTTAAATTGATTTAGGGCTTCATTTGCAAGGTATTTAACTTTAGCCTTTGTTGGTGCTTTTATAAGAAAGATGAAATCATCTGCGAAGGCTTGCAGATGAACTCCTTCTGGCCAGGATTGGGTTACCACTTCGTTCGCCACAAGATTCCAAAATGCCGGACCAGTGCACGAGCCCTGTGAGCAGCCCCAATGTTGTGGGAGTGTAGCTGGTTCTTTAGGGGTGTTTAAAACTACTTGCCTGCCTGAAAGTAGATCTGTTAAGGTTTCTTTTGTATTGGAGTGGAAATTAATATTATTTAGACTGTTTTTGATTGAATTATATTCCAAGTGGTCAAAGGCACCTTTTATATCCAGTGAGATCACCAATTCATATTGTTCTTGCCATTTCTATTTTATCTATGAAGTCAACTACTATTGCTTCTTCGGATGATTTATTTACCGTGAAGCCATATTGGTTGACCACTTGCAAGTTATTAATCCTAAGATGAAAGTTAAGACGTTCTAGCCATAATTTTTAAAATATTTTACCCAATGTTGGTAAAAGTGACACAGGGCGGTATGACTTCGCTTCTGACTTTGGCTTCCATTTTCTGTGGAACAGAACAATTATGCCGACTTTCAATGGCGTCGGGAAACATTGAAGGTTGAGACATTTATTATAAAAATAATGGAGAAGTTTTGGAAAATGTTTAAATATAGATTTAAGAATAACAAAATCAATGGCATCATAACCTGGAACCTTTTTTGTTGGGACCTTTTCATCTTTTTCAAGTCATCTTGAGTGAAGGGTTTTTCTATATGATGATGAAATGTAGGTTGGCGTGGAAATGGAATAAGATCCTGATGATGCAGTTCTTTTAGAATATTAAGCGCCATTTTTTTATGGTCGCCCTTTTCTGGTTGGCCAAGAATTTTAAATAATTCCGTGGGGAGGATATTGTCTTTGATGGAAGACTTATACGGGGTACCATAGGGATCTGTTGTCTTGCTGCAAAAGTCCCTAAATGTTGATCTTTTAGCTCTTAGAGATAACTTTTTAAAACAGGCTTTTTTATTTGCGAATTTCTGTTGATAATTCAGTTGCTGAATTACCGATGTTTTAGATGCTCTTTTCTGGAGAGCTCTAAGCTTTTTCTTCTTAATGTCAAAATCTTGGGTCCACCAATTGATGTTAAAATTCTTTTTTACTTTTTTTGTATTGTAAGAAAGTTTACAAGCCTGGAAGTTTGACGTTTGCAAATTCGATGTCACCTTGTCAAGATCTTTTGAGTTACAGAAGTTAATTTCTAGCTGGATGGAGTTAACTTTGGGTTTAAGGTTTTGAATGAATTTATTGTGACCCCCATAGGCCGTTTAAAACCTAGTATATGAGTGAGATTGCACTTTAAGGTTAAGTTGAATTTTGATAAAATTATGTCACTGAAGCTTCTCGGTATGGACTGATATCTTGTAGCGAATCGTCGAACTATCTCACGCAATACTCACTGGTACTTAGTGGAAAGCTGTTGTTTTTTTACCGTTAAGATCTCGTTTATGAATACAGCTGTGGAATTGTTTTTTCTATGCAAAAAAGCTAAATTTTCGAAGAATTATATTTCTTTATTTACAAACGTCAAGAATTATACAATCAACGGAAAATGTGATTCCTCTATATTCCAGCTTGTGTTTTATAATTTGGGAAGTAAAATTACTTGTTGATTGCAAGTTCGAACATAACCTGTAAAGATTACCACGTGTTAGAACTAAACTGTCACCTCTTGTAGCATGGATCACAAACACATCCTATACCAAGGATTACTGATCCGAGGAACATGATGTTAATTACCGTGTTCTTTTTCAGGTTATAATACCATGTCACGGTGCAAGCCGAGAAAGAAACGTAAAAATATTGATCCTGAAGCTATAAAAAAAGCAACTGAACTATAGAAAAAGCAACTGAAGCTATGGGTGCTGAAGGAGTAAAGAAAATTTTCATTAGAAAGTTGTGTAACGTGTTTAACGTTAAATTTACAACATTGAATGCTTTTAAGAAGTCAGAAGGCATTAAAAAAATGCTGGCGAAGAATTGTTGCGATTATTTAATGACAACGGACGCTGCAAAATTATCCATTAGAAAGACAAGTTTGTCAAGAGTAACAGCTTTCAAACCCTACCAGTTTTGAAACCTTCTTTAAAAACCTTGAATATGCTTAGATATGTCTTAAAGAAATATATTTTGCAAATATACATTGGTTTCTTACTAATATCCTATTGTCCTATTTTAATCCAAGGCGCATGCGTATGTATTTCTGTATGATACAATGTACAAGACAATCTTATACCTTGGATAATTTCGAATTCATTTATAAGTTTTCTTTTAATTAGTAATTTACCTTCCTTATCTTACTACTTATTGTTTGTGAAAACTATAGTTGTAAAGATGTCAAATAAAACAGGATACCTACAACTAAATTAAAATTTTAAAAATGTAAATTGTTAGTTTTTAGTCGTATAACAGAAAAAGCGATCCAAGGTACAACAATTTCCCCTATCTGGACTTTTGACCAAAAGTAACTATCCGAATCAAATTTTGGAGCGAATCGGTCAAACGCAGCCAAAATGTATACTTGACGTTATTCTACGAAGCGATAGAAAAGATAGCATATGCCTACAAAATTTGACTTATTGTCTTGGGGTTCACATAAATTTATGTAAATTATATTGTATCTGTCATGCCGATTTCAAAAATAATATACATTTTTCTGAATTACTTAGGGATTTTTTTACAATTGTGAAACTAATAATTTCGAATTTGAAACATTTTCAAAAGCTCTCGTATATGCAATTACAAAAAAAATTACTATTGTAATAAAATTTACTTACAAAGAAATGCTTGATAAAATCAAATAAATAATAATAAAGTCAGATTTATATCTAAAAAGAAATTAAATTATAAAAAAAAAACAAATTCATTTTACTTTTCCTTCAAAGAAATGCTTGTGTCCTTTAGATTTTAAAACTGGTCCAATTTCTCTTTTTCAGTCCAGACAGTAATCTACCATCAGCAGGAATGGCGCTAGAGTTTGCCCGACGGGGGGTACGGTCTCCCCAATAGGGGGCACGACCTGCTGTATGGGGGGGGGACGAATGTAATAAAATTGGTCTCAAATTTTTGCCAGTTTATTTTTTATCAACTACAGTTGAATACCCCGTACAAATATTTTCCCCGATGGGGGGCACAGCTTCCTCGACGGGGGGCCCCCCGGTCCCTCCTCTGGCTCCACCACTGGCCATCAACACCTTTGATATAGTTTTCCTATGCATTTTATACCTTGGTGAAATATCTCATTCTTTCCCTCACTAAATGTATCAAATTTTCTGGAAAATACTCACGATAGGAGTGCAAAAAGTGCATTTTAATCTCATGTTACAGTCCAGTTCTAAGTTTTTTAGCATTTTTTACCCTATCATTGTATAGTAAGGATCCTTGTAATTTCCTAAATATTTCTGAGTGTTGTCTTTGAAACTAGTCCATGTTTTTTTTTTTTGTTTGTCTGTTGCTTGATCCTATAACATTGATTTTATTTTTTTTTCTCTTTTTTTATCCTCCATTAAACTTTTTACATCTGAGCCAACAAATACTTCTGATAAATGTGGGAAAATATCAATTAAATATCGAGGGTAATAATTATTTTTATTCAAAGCTTTCAGTCCTAATTTTATGTGCAAGAGTTGTAAGAGGACTTGTTTTGGATCCACTAAGTCCTGCCAAATCGCATTCTTTGATACTGGATTTATATATCTTTCCTTAGAAGTCATTTTTCCCTTAAAAAATGTTGATTTTTGAACTAGTATTATACTACTAACATAGGAACACGGCTGCTTTCACAGCTAAAACCTTGCTGGCCAAATAACATCGTTAAAATTCTAAAATTCCCTCAAATTTACCTTTTAAATTCTTGATATTCTATTTTAACGAGGAGAAAATCAAGGTTTTCGTATGATTGCTTTAAAATTACTGAATGAGTTACAGGAATTGAAGCAAGAACTTTACCATTAAGCAGGAAGACACTTTTTAAAAGCCTATGTTACTAGAATCAGTAGTCTCCACTGAAATGGATTATGATCAGTATTGGAAGATAAATTAGCTACAAGTCCAGAAATATCTATTAAGTATACAAGTTATTCTTCTTGAGGAAAATATCTGGTAAATTCTTTTTATCGATTTTTCTACAAAGAAAATTTTGTTCCAGTAGCAAGTAAATTTTTATTTTTAAAAATTTACTTGCTACTCGTTCCAATCTTGAGCACTTTGTTTTGAAAAATTTAAATTGCGAACTGAATTATTTAATTAACCTTGTGTAAATTTTTGTGATTCAATATTTGTTTCTGGGCTTGTATATAAGTACAGTTTTATTTTATAATTTTACTTCCTGTAGTGTAGGATTGTATTTTAAATTCAATATTTTCATTTTATTCAGAAATTAATTTTAAATTTTAATAAAAATGTATTTTATTCGATAATCTTTCACATTAATTTTATTAAATAGCCCCCCTTTATTTGTGAAAAATCTGTGGGTGATGGAAAAATTACGAATGACATTTTTATGATCAGCGTGTCTGATTTACTGAAAAACACTGCAAGACATTCTGCAAACGCCAGATTCATGTTAGCCAGTGTAGTTCATTGATTTATTTCACATTTAATGCCGAATGAGTTTCTTTCGGCTGTCAGTTAAGCAAAATATATTTTCGGTTTCTAGGATAGAAAAAGAAAGTAAACTCTGTATATCAAATAACTCCTATGGTAAATAGATAGTAGGAAGTTCAGATTCAACTTCAGATGGAGTATATTAAAGAGGTTATTAGAAGTAGAAATAGAAACACAAAAGTTTTCCAATGTATGAAAATATTGAAAGTTTATCAAATTTTGTAAGGAAAGGTAGCTTCCTGCTTCAAGGAATTAAAATGAAAATCCCCCTTCCTTCGTAATCAAAAAATAGAATTAAAATAGACAGCGTTAACCTGGTGGCAGAGGCTCAGTTTCCGATGTACGAAGATCGCGGGTCCGAGACTCAGTGCATGCGAGACTGGTGCACCATTCACCGCTCTTCCAAAAGGGAATTTTTGGAACACGGGATGGAAAAAACCTATCGTCAAGGTCAAAAGCCTGTCAGATTTGGAGCAAATGATTCGAAATGATAGAATTCAAAAGAATTAAAATCCAAAACTCAATCATCCGATTCCAATTTCAGACCTCGATGCGAGGGTAGCGGCAAATACAAAGGATCTGACCACATTGGCACCTCGCAGGGGGTTGAAATGAAACTCGAAATCCCTCGTGTGGGGGAAGAGAAGTCTGGGTGACAGGAATTCTGCGAGTTTGAACCTTGTCTCAAAACTCACTTTGGAACATCCGTGAATGCTTTGACTAATTTTTCGACTAAAATGGGTTTAAAAAAAACAGACCTTGGACAAATGTAGCCTTCTCGTGAATGCCCAGCTTTAAATTTGTTCCGGTTAAATGTGGTCCCGCTGGTCTCATGTGGAAGTTTGGAGAGGGGATATCGATATCGTAATCTGTCTACCGTTGAAAATTACGAAATTCGTCCCCAAACAGACTTTGTAGGTTCAAAACGGGACTCTAATCTGACAAATCTTGTATGAATTCAAGTTTAATTAATAAAAATTTTAGGAAGTCAATTACAGACAGTGGTAAGTTAAATACATTTCTTAAAAACTGGGGCATTCAAAGAATAATTCGAAAGATAAGAATTTTAAGAAAATTAGGGCGTTTCTACCTTTTACTTTTCTTTACCTAAAAACATAATGGTCAGTGAAAGGAGCTACTTACCAGACATGTATTCCCCTGAAAATTAGTGACAGAAAACGGTATTGAGTTTTAAACGGAAATGTAGATGCATATAAAAAACGTGTATTCGAATTACATTTGCTTGATCTGTTTGTACATAAAACTGTGCAATAGCACGTCATCTCGGATAACAGAAAAGCATTGTTTCGAAGATAAGCCTTTATCTTCAGAGATAGCAGCTCAAAATTTATCTAGTATTTTCGGATCTTATTAATTTCCTAGAGAGAACAAGAAAGGGAACTCTTCGTACACTATGACCTTGAGTGTATGAGGAGGAGACAGCATTGTTACTCTATCAGTGGCGAATCCGGAGCGGAGGATGCTATGGGGCTGAAGCCCTCTCCAAAACTAAATCCTTGATTTTTTTTTCAAATCATTACACCTGTTTGTTCTTAATTTTTTTTTATTAAAAAAGATAAAACATGCCAGCATTGCTTTCTGGCTTGAAAGGCTCGAAAATTTTCCCGCTTTTGTAGCCATTCCATTCCACTCGTACTTGTAGCGTTAACGCGATCAAAAACATTTTTGACAAGTTATTTCATTGCGTTTTTATTAAATTATCGAAAGTATTATAGTGTCCTTTATGAATCTTATTGTCAGGTGAGTAAAGTTAAAGTGTTTTGACATACATAAGCCATGATATCACGACGATTCAAAATTTTTATGGCCTCAGCCCCATTCCAGACGAAAATCCTGGATTCGCCATTGCCACATGTTCAGTACATTCAACGCATCTGAAAGCATATCTTCTTTTCTGTCTGCAGAGAGTAGTTTCGACACAAATTTATCAAACACACAACTCATACCCAAATCTTCTGTCAGAATGGGCTGAACTGATCAACAGCTAATGCTGCGCTCTTCAGATGACTTACGAATTGTGATTCGATGTTCAAGCACAGCTGAATGCACATTTTGGATGTTTTGATATTTGTGAATGCTTTAGAAGTCATCACTTTCGACATTTTCTCGGCAACGTTGGGAACATTTGAACAACTCATAAACTCTTTGCGGCTCTTACAATCTTCCCCATAAACTTTCTTCAACTTTGCTTAAGTCTAAGCACAGGTATCACCAAGCTTCTGGCAGAATTTGATGCAGATTTTCTGCTCAACTTTTCTGCCATAAAAAGAAAAAAATGCGCCGGCAGCACAGCACATACAATTTTCAAAGTTCAACCGTACAGAAGTAGCGGGAACAGCAATTTTGTAACTTCAGGTGCATGTATGAGATGGTTCAAGTCCAATACCTCTTGAGAGTAGCGTACCAGCCGCGGTACTTTTTTTATCACACCTCATACGTACCTGAACCAAAACAAAGCCAAAATTAACAAATTAGATATAAAAATTAAATGCCTTTTTTTAATTAACAAACCGATATCTAAATTGCACGCAAAAAAAGAAACGATTTTTCAATAATTTTCATTAACTCGAATTTTAAATATCAACAATTCATTAATTGGATAATATAGTCAAAGAAAAACATTTTGCAACTTAATGTTTTGTATTAGAAATTTATTTTCCATGCTTCTTTGTTTTGTATTCACATTATTTCCAAACTAATCAGTCTTAATTGAGCCATGATTGATCGAATGATACTCTTGTTCACACATAAATTGCTTCTTTTTTTATATCAAATTTTGTCTCTTGAACAAACATTTTTTTCAAATTCATCATCGTTTTGAGGGTTTTTTTTTTGTGTGTGTGTATCATTGCTACAATTCATGTTACTGATGATATCTGTGCTTTTATTCTGAAGTGGCTTACTTCTGAATAATGCATAACTAATGATGCAATATTATCATTCAAAATGGAATAAATATAAATTTTGCGATCTTTCTTAAGGTGTCGATTTGCTTCTACTTTCATAACAGGTATTTAATCTCTTCCAATGCATGACAAACATTGGAAAAATTATATCTGAAAGATCAGCGACTTAATTCGGCTTTCTCATTATATTTCACAAATGTTATGTACTTTTAAAACTATACCAATCAGAGACGGCCTGAGGTAGTTTTATCACCCTGACAAGACAACAATATGGCGCCCCCACACAAACAATATTTTATTATTATTCTATTATATTTGTATTCTAAATGCCAAAAAAAAAAACTTTTCTTAGAAATCTGTGTGTTTTATCTGCAAATATGACTTAACCTTTTGCACCATTCCAGACTGTGCATCATTTTGACGTTCCTTGATTTCGGTGGTTAAAAAACTACCTACAAAGTTGAAGAAGTTGTAGAATAATTTTTCAGGAAAAATGAACTTACACAAACATATTTTTTACGTTCCAAAGCAATAACATGAGCACCTTGTAAATCACTGAATAATTATGCATCTAATTACTTTTCCGAGTGCAAAGGGTTAATATTATGATGAGAATTCTTAAACATCAGATGTGTTTGAGATAATATGGTGGTTTTATTGAAACTAAAATGATATATTCAACAAATTTACTTTAAAAATATTTGACTTTATTTTAACATAGTTTTATAAATTCTGTTAAAAATTCAATTTACTTGCCTTTTTATCTTTCATTATCTCCTCAAGTTCGATGTTCCGCAAAAGTTCCCGTTCAATTATATGGTTGCTAAGGCAACTAGTCGCTCCAGGGACATATTGGATCATAAATACGTTTTGATCGGTTTCAATTTATAGAAAGATCTCTCACCAGCAGCAACAGTTACTGACAGAAAGTCCTGTAAGATTTGGAAAGTTTTCAGCAACCATGTCCAAATTCAAATAAGCTAGAATCTCCAACGGGCCCATCACTTCGTCTGGTAGTAGAGTTAACATAACTAATATTTATTGGCGAAATTCTAAGCCACCTTTGTCATTATGATCACCGTCATTCAAGCCAAAGGAAGGTGCTTGCACTTTCCCAAGATGTCATACCGTTTCGCTTTCCTATTGTTAGATAAAGATCCAAAATCTTCATTAACAGCGTTTAGCTGTCCAAAGCGTTCCTACAAAGAGTTGATTGTGACGTCTAGAATCTCTACTAATAATAATGGAGAATGTGTATGTGGTGGCGCTCTACAGGGCAGACCCCTGGACCTAGAGCTACGAAATTTGGTGTAAGCATGTTTTGGAGGGTGGGAATGTGCACCTCTCGAAATAATTATAACTTAAATTAATTAAAAATTAAGCGAAATTTTAGCGTTTTTCCTTATCAACTTCCGAAAATATCACAGCACAAAAATCATTTTTATGTCATCTGAAAGTGCAAAACATTACCTTTTCAATGATATCAATTAAGTTGCCGTACGATTTTTCTCTAGTTTTAATAAATTAAAAAAAAATATTTTTTGGCATAATTTACAGCAATACTTTTCATTGTTTATCCAAATATTTAATTGTGTGTTCTCTTTCATTGTTGAAGACTGAGGTACTATTCTAATATATTTTACTCTTTTATTTCATTTCACGAAATTTTTTTTTTTGGAATCTGTAAACCAAGCTCTCTGAGATATTACGTATATTAAGAAATGTGTATCCAGTAAACTGAATGATTATGGTTGCTATGTTTTCATTCTTTATATCAGTATGCTTTAATGCAGCTAACATGCTTCTGGCCGTAAAATGTGCTGCGCCATTTTACTGTTGAAATCGAATGCATATTTTGCAAAAGGAATAAGAAAGTGAAAATGGCATCGACAACGTGCAATTAGATGTTACATGACATGGTCAGTATTTGACTCCATTAGGGACATTTATGTAGACAATGAACAGAATAGATGCAAGGCCACTAAAAGAATATGGGTTAAATTCTACCACCGTCTGAAATTCAATTGAAATCATATTCCTGGCAAACAAGCTGATCGCCGAATGCGGCTAGTATAAAAAAATAAAAGCTTGCTTGAAACTTATTTTTGGACTTCGAGAAGCTTCGTCTTGACATTCATAATCACATTGCTTCTTTTTTTTTTTTGCTTGACAGAACTTCTGATTCTTGAGGAAACTTTGTTTCATTCTCAATACTGTCACAGAGGTTACTTGCATGAACCAGATCCTGTTGAACCCTTTGCTTTATCTCCTTTCTACCATAGCTTGTCTTGTTTCGTCAATCATTTCTACCACACTTGACAATTATATTTTTTCACTCTATAACATCTCATATCTGTATCATCTGATTGCCAAATAACAATCCTAGCAACAACCGTATAACTTTTTACTTTCCTGCCAAACTCAATGCAAGATTCTTGGTCATCGCATCAGTTCTTTCATCTAGCGATAACTCCAGCAGAGCGTCATATGTTTTCCCAAATTGATATCTAATTGGAATAACAGCATCAATACGGCTTTTTCACCGAGTTTGACATGAAGGCTTGACCGTTAGACTGGGCACATGTTTCTTCAAGACTGTCCAACGATGAGTTGAGATGTAAAGAAGTTGTATACTTGCTGTAAAATTAAAAAGAATCCATGGCTTCAAGTCAGGATTGTGCAGCGTCACTAAAAATTAGATTTAGGGAATGGGTAGTACATGGAACCCAAGAGTTAATGTTCAGGATTCTGCTTTGGACACCTGGAATATTTTCATTTCATATTAGGCCCCATTACATAGCTTTGGCCAGGAATATTCTTTAGTAGAATTTTCATCTCTTCCCTCTATATAAAGTGTCACTGTTAAAGCATCAAGTTAAATTTATATTTGCCTTCCATGTGCGCATATCCAAAATGCACTGCTTTGCTATGAAGGTAAATTTTCTTTCGTTGTAATACAATAGATCAATTGCTCACTGAGATTGTACTTGCGAAAACATCATACACTACCTTTACTAGGCCTAATCTCTTTCATTCGCTAGCCAAGTCATGATTGTAAGTGATTGGATTTTTAGTGTGTAATACAAAAGAGGGTTATCGACTAAAGATATATTCTACGACAATATATACATTATTTACATACTTGGAATATATACATAAGTGCAAAAGAAAATAAAACAAAACAAATGCTTATAGATTCGTCTCGACAAGTAACACACGGTATCTGTACCGACGTCAGAGCCCATCTGTCTTTTTCCCCCTTCTTGCTTCCATTTCTCCGAAAATCACGTGACCTGTCGTTTCTGGACGAGTCTATACATTTCGCCGCTGGAGGATCACAAGATCCTCACACTCCCCCTTAGGAGAAGCACATTGTCACCTCAGAGACAATGCTGCTACTTGGAACTGTCGTGAGTTGTTCAGCATCAAACAACCATCTCGCGTTAACAACGGAAAATGACTTCAACCCAACCGGGGTACCAGAATAGACCCCTAAGGGAATATCCTGAAACGAAGAAAAATTTCCAAACAATCCTTGGTTTCTAACGGGTTGAGGAATAGAGAGAGGTGGGAGAGCAATTGATATGCAATTCCCAAAGAAGAGAAATAGAAGTTAACATATACAAATTCAAAATAAAACACACACAGTATAGATGCACATATGATTACAACATACAAGTAAATACCAATAAGATTCAGAACAGATGGACAGATGACTCCGTACATTCCAGAAAAAAATATTACTTTACTGGTAATCTTGAAAAGGAGTCTGCATTACCGTGCCTGCTTCCCTTACGATAAGATCTTCGTAAGGCTAAAGACCATCGTGTGAGCTTTGCATTATGAGAAGTTTGCTGATTGAAATACTTTAGAAGGTTGTGATCAGAGATGACTTGAATACTTGCACCGAATATCCAAGTTCCATATT